>PVHY01008357.1:10008-62159 GCA_004024945.1 Uropsilus gracilis
TTTTTTTTTTTTTTTTTTTCTTTTTTTTTTTTTTTTTTTTTTTTTTTTTGAGGCTAGGTCTTACTATTTTTGCCCATGGAACCGCAGGCTCATGTTGCCTGTGGTACCTCAGACTCAAGCAATCCCCAACCTCAGCTTTCCAGGTAGCTGGGATTACAGGCATGTACCACCACACCCAGCTATTTTTTAGAGACTAGGTCTCACTACTGGCCCCAGGTGGCACTCCAACCCCTATCCCTAGCCCCGGTCGCTTCATAGGCTGAAGCTTACAGGCACGAGCCACCGTGCCTGTGCCTGGACTCTATTCTTTCTTTAAATCAAAATTTATTCATTTTTTTATTCACTTATGTCAATATATAATTTGGAGGATACAACTTTACACCTCAAAATGTACACCTGTTTTAGTCAACCTCCATAAAAACACCAGTGCCAATATACTATATCACATTACCCTCCCAGTCCCTCCTCCCTCTCACCTTCTGATATTTTTTTTCTCACAAGAGTTAGTTTTGCTTTGTTCTGCCGGTTTGCTTTCTTTGGTTAGTTTTCACTTTCTGACAATTTTCATGTAACACAATCATCTCAAAATCTATTCATTTTTGTCTCAAAAGATATCATTCCATCTTTTTTTATCTTTAACTGTCAAATCTATATTTTGTATACATGCTACTACTACTCCATACAGATTTTCAAGTTCTATTCCACATAGTTACTCAAGGATCCAGTTTGTTGAGGGCTCTGTTATCTACCTGTGATACATGGTTTCCGAGTTTCTCAGTTATCACAGCATATGGGAAAAATTTTGCTGGAGAGCATTTGAACAATAATCAAAGTGTTTTAGTCCAGAATAGACACATACCTCAAATTATAGTGTTGATGTAGTTGCATGGCCTTATTTATTTCAAGGAGGTAAAATTGAACCAATCCTCTCATTTAATTAGTTTAAGAGAACTAGTTGTAGGTGAGTTGAACTATCAAACTGCTCAATCATAGAATAAGCAGGGATAAAATGTAAAAAACCTATTGGGAGCTTTGTAATAAAAGGACAAAATTACTAGACAAATATTAGAAACAGTTCCATTGAAAATAGAATTTGGGCAAACATATGGGACAGAATTTTTCTCTGGAGAATTGTCTTTAAAATATCATATGTCCATCATTTTAAAAGTGTTTCTGTCATAAAAATGTAAATATCGTTATGAAACTGAAAATCTAATTGTGACATTTTTGTAAATAATAATCTGTAACTACAGTCAATCTTTTTAAACTAGGAAGACTAATAAAAAAAGGAATAATTTTTTGAAATTTAGAATTTGGCAGTGGTAGGAAAAGAATAAGGACTAAGTTAATGCCAGAAAAATATTTATTGAATAAAGATGTTCACTGAGATTGAGAGAGACAAGAAGAATCATGCAATTTATTTTTCTTTTTCTGCTATGAAACCAGGCAAGAACAGAAAATTATTTTGCAAAAATCTGTCTAGTTGATCAAGAATGCTAATTGCATCTGCTTCTTATAATAAGAAATGATGGCAGAATATTAGCTTAGATCATGCTTCTGATGAAAGATATAAGTACTTTTGAAATCTCCCCCTGGTGAGTCTAAGTAGAACCCTAGCTGTGGTACAATTGCAATACGTGATGCAGGGATTGATCAGATTTTAATTTGTGCACCATTTCACCTTCAGAGACCTATATAATCCCTACTTTATAATTGGCACTCAGTAAGTATTTGCTGAATAAGTAACCCTTGATGGAATGAATTTATGTGATAAAATTATGAAACAGAGTTCTGTATATAAAGAAGCTGGCAAAGAAAGAGGAGTTAAATATCAACCCTTTTTGACAATGATTGGCTATATAAGATAGTAAGAAATTATCATTAATATTATTTAGAACACAATTAGATAATTGAATAAAAGATCATCCTTTTAATGAAACCATGTACACAAGCAGTATGACGATCCACTATTCTTTTTGATGTGTGAGTTTTCACAGACAGCAGTGAAACCTGTTTTGAAAGAGCTCAAATTAAGCAACACTCTTAGGAGTAATTAAATATAATAACCATTATATTAAGAAGCTCAGGATTCCTTTAATTTAACACTTTTGATTGTCAAGTTTGACTCTTTTCAAATATTTCTATTATTTCTGCTGCTTTTATAAAATCAAAATAGAAAAAAATGGTGTTATCTGTTTTGGATGGATTCTTTCTTCATTCAAGACCCTTTAAAAAATGTCATTTATCTTCTCTCTGGTTTAAAATTTCTCTTTTCTTAAAAGATTGCTTTTCTCTTGTCTTCATTTCCTTTCCCACATTCTGTCAATTTGATTATTTCCTAATCAGCCTAAATCTGTGACTTTGAGGCTTCTTTTTCTACTTAATTTAGAATACATTATTCCATAGACAGTGAGGCAGAATTTTTAACAGAATAGAAAGGACTCTTCAGATTTAGACTTTAACCTATATTTTTAGACTTAAGCCTCTTTTTATCTTACAATCATTCTTCTATTCCCCCTACAAATTATGTGCTCAGCTATAAATGGTATTTTGACTATTCCCCAAATATGTATTTTCACAAAGTATCAATTAGGATGTTTTAATAAAACATGATTTAAGTGACCTAAATAGGAAAATATTTATTATTTCACATAAAAAAGCCCAGAGAGTGTGTGATTTCATTGTTAGTGAATTCAGTGGCATAATGAAGTCATCCAGAATCTCAGTGCTTTTTACCTCTCTGTTATTTTCAGCCTGTTTTTTCTTTTCTTTACATGATTCTGAGTTAGTTGGGCTAACACAAATTGCATTTTCAAACAACAGCGTCTGCAGGCATTAAAGAGTTTTCCAGTCTTGGATAGCTGTTTTTCAAAGGCAAGAAATTTTCTGAGAGTTGTCAGGCATCTCCCCCTGCCCCCTTGACTTTTGGTTCATTGGCCAGAACTACAACTTCTGTCCTTGCCATCTCTTGGTGAGGGGAAGACAGGGTGAAGTCATTATTCACCCGCTATGGTTGGAAGGGCTGATTGGAGAATGTTGCTCAAACTGTTTTTGTTGTTCAGAATTGTGAAATTATATTTGAGGGAGAAACTTGTAAACACTACATTTCTATTTGCAATGTAATCAGCCAGTACCTCTCCTCTTAATGTAAAAGAACAACTAAGTCACCAAGATTTTTCAAAATGTCATGTCCTATCTAAAGTTTTACTTAAGAACTTTTATAAGGATGCCTATTCTCTTATAACATATAGCTAGATTGGAAACAATGTCTTTTATTTATACTTTTTGAAAAACTCTTTGGAAATCTTAAATAGATCTTTAGAAGCCAAATTTACTTCATATAGTCAAAGGTATATTTCAAACACTGTGCCAAACTCTTGGGCTACGAAATAACACAGCTATAAACCCTGCTCACAGGGAAGTCAGAATTTAGTGGAAGAGACAGATTTTTTTAAAAATTTAAAAAAATCAATCTATACTTGAAGAAATACATCCCAACCCAAAGCAGGAACTCCAATGAGGAAAATTATATGATAGGCTACCTTCTTGAATAATGTCTGGGATAACCTGTATGTATAGTGGAACTGTTGTCTAATTTTGTATGGGAGGGTATAAGGCCTCTCCAGATAAACCAGGGAAGAAAGCATCCTAAGATGAAGCAAAAGACTATGTAGAGATATAACCATCTAATAATATGCACAGTTAGAAAGTACAAATAGTTCTACAAATTTGGAAGACAAATTTAAGGAATAATACAAAAAATAAGATGCTAGACTCTGATGGGTCTTTTTTTTTTTTTTTAATCAAGGGAAAGTCTTAGAACTATTGCAGTTGCTGATTAGTTTATTTTGCATTACAGCTTGGTGTGCAAGTCATTCCTCTAACATTCCTCTAACAAATGTACTGTGCCTTCTTATTGGATGGATGGTGGTAAAATCTTTTATTGGCAAACTAGAGTACCTCGGCAGACTAAATTGATATAAAATGACCAACTTTCTGTTTTACTTTTAAAATAATAGGAAATCTGAAATGAATTCTAGCCCCATGAGCATTTTTCATCCGCTTATTGTCACCTGGGGGATGTTAATGCTTTTGGACTGCTGCCTGCAGCGTTGGTCTTGCCCCCTAAGTGGATATTCGGTGATGGCAGTGCACTCTCATAAAGATAGACTGCTGATTGCATTTCCATTAAAGACCAGAGCCATGTCTGTCTGCTAATTTCCTGCCAATAAGAGTTAGATTTTTACAGTGGCCAGTTTACTGTGTAGAAGAGTCACTTTTCTTGTCAAGGTGCAAAGAGGTAGCATAAGAAGTTTAAGATTGCAGCCTTCATCAACAAATATCATAAATAGATTTTCTAAAATATCCTTCACATTATCATTCTCTCTTTTAAAAATCATATGCCTTTATGGCAAGTTATATTATTGTCCAAGACTTCAGATTCTGTTTGTTCACTGTAGGAATAAAAATGAAAGAGAACAGATGTAGAGAGTATAATTGCTGCTATACATTCAGCAAACACCTCTGAACCATTTATTATATCCAAGGTATTATGCTGGGATATTTCTTAGCTAAGGGAAATCAATGTGGCACTCCTTGAACTTATGAATAGGAAGAGGTGAGTCTGGCCGAGCTTGGTGGCGCATGCCTCTAAGTGGCAGTCTAGGACGCCACGGCAGGAATTGGGGTTCCTGGTTTGAGTCCGGGGGCAATGTAGCGAAACTTAGTTCCAAAAAATGGCTGGGTGTGGTGATGCGTGCCTGTTATTCCAGCTACCTGGAAGCTGAGGCTGGGAATTGCTTGAGTCCTTTGTACCTGGCATTATGAGCCTGCAGTTCCATGGGCAAAAATAGTGAGACCTTGTCTCAAAAAAAAAAAAAAAAGAGTCTGACTTCAAAATGGAGGTCCAAAATCCAAGGGCAGTTAGAAAACTATTTATTGGTTATCTGAGCTTTGAAACTGCTAAAGATGATAGTTTAAGGAAACATTTTGAAGAAAGGGGCATACTTACAGATCATGTGGTGGTGAGAGACTCCCAAACAAGATATTCCAGAGGCTTTGGTTTTGCAACATAATTCTTGTATTGAAGAGGTAGATTCAGCAGTATGTGGTTGAGCTGACTAGGTTGATGGGCACGTAATGGAACCAAAGAGGGCTGTTTCTAGAGAGGATTCTGTAAAGCTTAGCACCTATTAAATAGTGAAGAAAAAAATTTGGGGTGATATTAAAGAAGATACATGTAATTTTAGAGATTTTATTGAAAAATGTGACAATTTTGAGTTCATAGAACTAACGAAAGATAGAGTGGTAAAAAGATTTGCTTTACTAACTTTTAATCATTATGATACAGTTAAAATGTTTATTATGATACAGATAAAATGTTTGTTCAGAAATACCATGAGTTTTTAGAAATTATTGAGAACTAATAGAGGAGTATTGGTCACAGGTTTAAGATTATGTTTTGATATATACTACTGTGTTTTTTGTGTAAGTTGCACATCTGTTGCTTGGTTGAAATACCATGATATTAATGAGCATAATTGTGATGTTAAAAGGTTTTTATAAACATAAAAAGAAATACAGTCTTCTGGACTGTATTATAAAGAAATACAGTCTCCTGGATCACAAAGATGTCAGTGCAGGCAACTTTGGCTGTGGTAGAAATTTTTATGGTAGAGGAGCTTATGATGGTAAAGCTGGTGACACCAGAGGCAGTTATGGATGAGGTGTGGTAGATATAATGGATCTGGAGTTGGCAACTGTAGTGATGGTCCTGAATATAGCAGTATAAAAATTTATGGTGCTGGTGCTGAACCAGAATATGGAAACCAAGGTACTGGATATGGTGGTGGTGGTGGTGATGGAGGACATGAGTGGGGTATTGGGGTGAAAGATGCTCAGCTGTTTACTATCATGGTGGTTATGCATCTGGTGGTGGAATTGATGGCTATGTTAGTAGAAGATTCAGCAAAAAATGTTCAGCAAAATATTCAGCAAAAAAAAATGTTGCAATTTTTTCCAGGAGAGACAGCAAGAAGTTGTCAGGAAGGCTACAAGTTACTTTGAGACAGTAATTCCAAACTCATTAGAGGAACCGTAAAAACATGCCACAGAAAGAAGCAGATCTATAGCAAGGAAAGCAAGAGTGGCTGAAACATGAAATCCTTCTTGTTTAGGAGAGTCATAGCACAGTTTGCAAAAAGTGCAGTTACTGATAAATGTCCAATGTGGTGTCAATTGTATGTACATGCCTGAGGTCTTTTAACAGTTATATATTTCACTTTATCTTTTCATTATATCAGGTATATTTCCCTGTAAGTTACGGTAGTGACACTGGGAATTTTTTAAATAAAGGAATTTTTAACTTGGAAATATGTGTATGGTTGTTGCTTTCAAAAAGCTTACTATCTACCTTCAGTGTAAACTATTTTGATACAAACCTTATTTTTATATTATTATTTATTTATATTTTTGACTGAGGAATAACAGAATCTCCCTTTTCTCCCCACCAAACTATTATCACTTTAGTGTGTACATAACCAAACCACCCATAGTTCATTGTGCTTTCTTCCTTCTTTGATTTTTTTGCCTCCCCATACTCTTCTATCTTTGGATGTTCCTGCTCTATAGTCAAATTTCAAGGCTGAGTTTTTAATTTTGTCTTTATTTGAACCTTGGTTTGATTTCTTTGTATTCTACATTTTAGTGGTAGCATCTACTGCTTTTCATATTCTGACAAATTTCACTTAACATTTTCCCTTCCAGCTCCACCTATGTTACATTGAATGGTATGAGTTTATATTTTTGACCACTAACTAATATTAATATTACATTGTAATATTACATTGTAATATTAATATTAATATTACATTGTAGTACTAATATTACATAATGTGTTGATACCACACCTTCTTGATCATTCATCTGCTTAGTTAGGTATTTAGTTTTTTTTTACATAATTTTGCTATTGTAAATAGTCCTGTAATATACATGGGAGTAAAAGCTTTATTTTGAATTATATTTTTAAAAGTATTTTGGGTGGATGCTTATGAGTTGCTGGATTATATGACAGATTCATTTTTAATCTTTTGAGACACCTCCATACTGCTTTCCATAAAGACTAGACTAATCTGCATTCTCATGGACAGTGTAGGAGGGTTCCATTTTCTCCACATCTTCATCAGCACTTGTTTTTGAAAAGTAAAGTTATTATAAAGGAAAGAAAAGCTATAAAGTACTGAATTTAGCAAAACAGATTATAAGTGAAATTCTACAGTCAAATATCATTATTGGTGAATTTAATTATAAATTCTGGAATAATTGTATTTGGAATAATTTTTGAAATATTATATTATCTTTATCAGCCTTGCTATGGAATGAATATTTCTGTCCCTGCCTCCTAGTCATATGTTAAATTCCTTATATCCAATATGGCAGTTAGAGTAGGGGATTTGGAAAGTTATTAGGGTAAAATGATGTCTTGTAGGTGGGGCCTCATGGTAGAATTATTCCTTATAGGAAGAGACACCAGTGAGCCTACCTATTCCATATAGGAAGAGATACCATTCTCACCCAACACTCTCTTTTGATCTATCATTTGTTTGTAACTGAATGCACTGAATAAAACCCATGTGAACACATAACAAAGAGGTGTTACCCACAAATCAAGAAGTCTTCTTGCCAGAACCCAACTATGTTGCCTTTATGACCTTATAGTTCTAGCCTCCAGAATTGTAAGAAAACACTCTGCTGTTTAAAGTGAGTCTGTATTTTATTATAGCAGCTATAGCTAACAAATACACCCTTCTATGGTAGGCACTATGACTTTTATTTTCCTGCAAGGAAATTTGTTCTTTTTTCTAGTATGCAAACTGAAACTTGATGACTAAATAATTTTCCTAGGATGAGAACGATAGCAATTAGCAAGTCAAGAGTTGAGCTTATATTCACATTATGTCCAGTAATAAATGGCACCATTTTATGCTATAGATTCATTAACCTTTGTTTCTATACATAGCAAAATAATCTACTCATTTATGTTGTAAATTCCCAAATCTCCAGTGTTATTTAATTTCGCATTTTAGTAATAATTACACAAACTAATTTGTCTTTGTTCTTAGGCATTCAGAATTCTATCGAGATAATAATTTCAGGAAGCATAATTTTTTTTTCTTTTATACTGGTAGCCTACATTAACTGATTTTAATTTCTTTCCTCCCAAACTTTTAAAGTTTAATATAAATTATATTTGCTCCGAAGTACTCCTTTCAAGATAATTAATGACATTCATATTTCCAAATTGAATGTTTAATTCTCATTCGTCTTGATCTGTCAGCAGCATCTGTTATCTCTGCTCATTCCTCTTCCTTGAAAAACTTTTGTCTTCCTTGTTTCCAGGATATCATATTCATCTAGTTTTCTCTCTGTTTTCAGTCACTGTCTTAAGTTTCTTTTGTTAATTTGTGTTGATGCATTGGATACCTAAGTGTTAAAATATCTCTTCTTCCTTGGGACTGAACTCTTGGATCAGTTTTTATTCCTTTTATCTTTTTAAAATATTTTTCTCCAACTGGTGATTTTACACACTTGCATGCCTATAGTAACCTCTGTTTTTCATATCTGTCATTCCCAACACATTTAACAATTGTCATTGATTATTTCTCACAGTTTCTCAGTTGAATAGTTCTGGTTTGAGGGTTTTTTTTTTTTTTTTTAATGTCAACTGTAGCTGAACTCAACTGAAGATTTGGCTGGGACAAGGGTATTCACTTCCTATGTGACTCATTATAGAGATGAGAATTTAGTCCTTATATTAACCAGAGGCCTCAGTTACTCTCCATGAGTCTTTCTAGATGCCAGTCATATGTTACACTTCCACTTTTGCTCACTGGACCATTTCTGATTTAATGTGTAGGAATGGACAATATAAACCAAAATACCAGGAGGCTTGGATCACTGAAGGTCTTTGAGGATAGTTATGGTAGTTTATCATTTGACTTCCTGATGACATCTCCTACATTCAAAATTTGCTTGCTCTTCACCTAGACATTTACAGAAACTTCTATTACAAACTAACTGAATCCACAGTCTTCTCAAGAGCATGTGGGTCATTCTTTTTTTTTTTTTTTTTTTTTTTAGACTAGGTCCCGCTATTTTTTGCCCGTGGAACCACAGGCTCACATTGCCTGGAGTACCACAGACTCAAGCAATTCCCAGCCTCAGCTTCCCAGGTAGCTGGGATTACAGGCACGTACCACCACACCCAACTATTTTTTTGTGATTAGGTCTCACTATGTGTCCCCCCCCCGCCCCCGAGGGACTCGAACTGTGATCCCTGGCCCCAGGTGGCTTCCTCGATTGCCACCTACAGGCATGCGCCATAATGCCCGGCCCACATGTGGGGCATTATTAGTGATAAATCATGATAGGACACAAAACATGTCTCAAATGATAGATAATAGAGTTTATATCTAGTGTCTTCTCTGATCACAATTGTATAACGCTAGAAATTAACCATAAAAGAATCCTAAAACAAACCAGGACATATAAAGACTAAACAAAATAATTTTGAATAACTCCTGGGTCAATGACAAAATAAAAAAAGAAATTAGAAAGTATCTCAAAATTAGTGATAATAGAGAGATGAGCTACCAGATACTATGGGATAGTCCATAAACAATATTACAGAGAAGTACATAGTAATACAGGAGCACATAAAAAAAAATCTTAAAAAAAATCTAACTTTACAAACAACTGAAGGAATTTGAAGACCAAATAAACCTAAAATCAGTAGTAGGAGGGCGATAATAAAAATTAGAGCAGAGAAGTAAATGAAACAGGAAACAAATAAAGTTATAAAAAATCAGTGAAACTGAGAACTTGTTCTTTGAAAGGATAAAGTGATGAAATTTTAGTTAGACTGACTAATATAAGAGAAAAAAAAGCAAAAAGTATCAGAAATGAAATTACAATAGATGCGACATAAAAATTTTCATCAGATGTGACATAAATAAAAATTGTCATAAGAACCTACTATGAATGACTCTGCAAACAAATTAGACAGTCTAGAAGAAAAAAACAAGTTTTTATAATAACGTAAACTTCCTAGGGTAAACCTGGGTGAAACAGATCTTAAATAGCCAATCACAAGTATCAAAGTTGAAAGTTGAAAGAACAAAACCTCAGGACCTTAGGGTTTCTCCAGTGAATCACACCAAACCTTCAAAGACTTAATATCCTCAAACTCTCACAAAATTTGAAGAGTGGGAAAAAAAGCATTATACATATCTGAAGGCAATATTATAGCATAAGCTACCATCTATAAGAATAAGTAATCTGAATATTCCAGTTCACTCAAACCTACAGATAATAGCTTCATCTAAAATGAATGGAGCAGAGTAAAAGCAATCTATCTTATGTTCCTCTAATTTTGCAAACATATAATTGACAAAGTGACATATTAAACCACTGACTTGGTGGTGGGGGCATGAGAGTGGTGGTGGTGATGGTTGGTAAGCATTGATGCAAAGATGGTAGCAAAAAATGGAATGGTGCACTAAATAAAACCTAGGGTATGTGATCTTGGTTCTAAATTTGCTGACACTGAATCTGAAGTGATCTCAAGGAAATTATTAGTCATTTGAAGGTCAGGGAGAAAACTTTTATTCAACACTGGAGGAATTTTGAAATATATTATGTAGTGGAAGAATGACAATTCTTTATACAATTTGTGGTTATATGCAAACAGAAAGCAAATATACATGTGGATTTGGTCAATGAAATTTTCAGAGAGAATTTTCAGTGTTCAAAAGATCATCTTTATTTAAACTGCACATGATGTTAAAAACTACAGAAGAAATTTCTAAATTTTCAAAATTTAGAGAAAACATTTTAAGCTAAAATTTGCAGGCCTGAAGAATGAAAGTCTTACTTATTACTAGTTTTTCTTGGGAAAAGATTTTCAAAGAAGGAAATAGCCTCAGGAAAATAGTGAATCTAGGGTTTTGTTAATAAACATGATTTCCGGGTCAATATCTCAAGGGTACTCTAAGATCTAAAAAGAAAACGTTGAGGCAAGCTATATAAACTCTCAGTAGAAAAAAAATGATACTGCAAATCATGACACCATAGCCATTTTTTTTTTCAGGATGCATTCATGTAAGTAAAATCTCACAAGTTCTATTCCTGAGTCAAGGAAGAGAAAGTACCGAATATGCTCACATCAAGGTTGGGGGGAAGAGGCCGGGCATGGTGGTTTGTGCCTGTAAGCTTCAGCCTATGAAGCAGCCGGGGCTAGGGATCGCGGTTCAAGTCCCGCCTGGGCCCTGTAGTGAGACCTATTTAAAAAAAAAAAAAAAATAGCTGGGTGTGGTGGCGTGGACCTGTAATCACAGCTACCTGGGAAGCTGAGACTGGGGATTGCTTGAGTCTGTGGTACCCTGGGCACGTGAGCCTGCAGTTCCACAGGCAAAAATAGGGAGACCTAAGTCTAAAACAAAAACAAAAACAAAAACAAGATTGGGGGAAGAGGGAGATGGAGAGGTGAAGAGGGAGGGACTGGGGGAAAAAGAGAGAGGGGGGAGGGAGAGAGAAAGAGTTGAGTCTAGAAGGTTCCACCTTCAACATTGAGCATCCACCCACTAGCTTGACTATTGCATGTCCATCACTGTTTCTCAAACAGAATTATGTCTAGAGTTGGTCATAGGAGAGAAGAGAGTGCATGCTATCAGGGAACAATGTGGAATTACAAGCAGAGTGACCACAATTCTCTGATTCTTGTTTTGGTTTGCATGGAATAATGCCTGGGAAATTTAATTGAAAAGGGAAAGTAGTAGGGCATTGGTAATAGGAATGAGGCAGTATGGTTTTTGACATTCATAAATTCCCTATATTTTAGCATTTGTAAAAATAAATTCTATGAAGAAAGTGTAAAATGCAATTAAGACAGCTCTTGCACATGTCACAGTGTGCAATGTTTTTTGTTTATTTTGGAAAGTGTATGCAGAATACAAAATGGTACACAGGATTGGAAGATGACATACTCATTTTTTTTTTTTCCTGGCAAGTCACTGCCTCAGTTGAGTGCTCCTCACAATCCCTTCCAAAAAGTCAATCAAGAAGTAGAAAGCACATTTCAGCAACATAAAGAAAACCTCATTACTGAATATATAAACAAGAAAAAAATGATAAAAGATAAAAGTTGAAGGACAAAATATAGTTAACTACCAATAATTTCATAGTCTGTGAAAGCTAAGTACACTGCATGAGGAGAGTTTCCTTGGGGAGGTCGGGAATTGACTTCATGATGGTACATTAATCCTACTTAGAAACACTTATCATTATAAATAATTAAAAACTTTGATTTGGGAGACAATCTACGCTCAAGGAAGTTCCAGTAAGAGAAACCAAATAAAATAATGGTCTCTATGGAATAATCTGAGGATGGAGAAGTAGAAAAAAAAATCTGATACTATGGCTTTTAGAAAAACAATGTGCCAATCTCCTAGACTTTCAGAAAAATGAATGAAGACACACTTCTCAGAAATTCAATAAAATGAATAGGGAGGAACTCAAAGACATACTGAATTTACAGTCAGTAGAATGTGGGAAGCAAAAATATAGTTGCAGATAAGCCTCAAGTTAAGTGACCTATATAGCATGGAAGCTAAAACAACATGGAACAAAAGAAAGCTGGAACATTTGATTCTGCATTTCCTTTAGCACTTCTACCACAAATCCCCCAAGAAATCAATGGGAAAATGAGATTATAAAGTAGGTATTTCTGTTCCATTTGCTATGAATACCCAAAAACAAGTTAAAATTATAAACAGCATTTTTATGGGGGAAATGCTGAATCCTATTTTCTTATCAAGTTTTGCCTTTTTCCTTACAGCCAAACCTCTGGTGGAATATATTCAGGTACTGATCGAATGTGAGCCGTCAAAAGAGGAATTGCCTTATAATGATCAAGGAATACAAAAGACAAGAATTCAAGTTAGGTTTGACTAGCACATCATTTTCTGCATTTAGGTCACTTCTAAATCCTAGTATTTTCTATAGGAAGTGACTTCCTTTAATTGTATGCATGATGAAGTACACTTCCTTAAAAGATTTTTAGCTTGTGAAAAAAATCAAGTATGCAAGTTATTATAGACTTTGGTCCTTCTTGTCATTCGGATAGAAAGCATTCTGGAAAAATTCCTAGCATACAGCTATTAGGAGAGAGTAATATAAAACAGTAAAACTAAAACCAGAGTCTCTTCTCATTCAATCGGCAGTTCACTGATTTAGGTGTTAGGTGTTTCTTAATCTCTTTATGGGATGCTTAAAAACCTGATATAAATGAATAATCATTCAAAAGCCAGGTTACTTAAATGATACTACATTTATTATCTGAATTAAAAACTTTTTTAAATGCTTGCTCAATAAATTATTTTTAAAAAATTTTGATTGATTGTACATGTATGTATTTTTCATATTGTTGTTTACACCACCTTGTCACCCATGAACAATTATCTTAATCTCTTGTGCTCATCCCTCCCCCATTTTCACCCTCCCTCCCCTTCCTTTGCTTTATGCTTTAGTTCTGTTGTCAGTTTGTTAATTTTAACCTCTTCTCCTTTTGTTTTCCTACATCCTATATATAGGTTAGGCCAGTATTTCTCTTATTCTTTCTGGTTCTGGTTTATTTCCACTATCATGATTCCTTCTAGCACCATCCATGTTGCCACAAATGCATTGTTTGTCTTTTTCAATTATGTAAATATACCATAACCTTTTGATCCATTTGTCTGTTTGGGGACATTTGGGTTGTTTCCATATACTGGATATTGTAAATAGTGCTGCAATAAAGTGTGCTTTTTGAATTAGTATTGGTGTCCTTTGGGTAGACACCCAGAAGTGGAATTGTTGGATTGACTGGTTGTTCCATTTTCAGTAGTTTGAGGGTCCTCCACACAGCTTTCCGTAGTGATTGGACCAGTTTGGATTTTCACCAGCAGCGTAAAATTGTTCCTCAAAAAAGCAATTATTGCTCTTTGATGATGTCATGAATTAATATTTAGTTTTGTCATGAATTATATTTAGTAATGATAAGGAAAATCTTCACATCAATTATTCTTATTTATTCATTCTAAACCATACAAAGAATTAAGGGATTTCCTAGGTAAGTACATATTTATTCATAACTTATAACAAAAACTTGAGCGGTTGCTTTTGTTACTCACATTTACCAACGTAGAAACTAAAGTCAGAGCAGTTTTATCTTGAACAATTTCCTTAATTGAATATATCCGTTCACAAGGTAAAGCTGAAATTCAAACTCCAGGTGATCTGACTTCAAATGCCCTTCCCCCACCTAAAAATATACATTCAGTAGGAAGTAGGATGTAAGCTTTAAAAATAAAAAAGTAAACTAGTGTGAAATCTCTTTATGAACTAGGCTGCTCTCTTCCATCTGTATAACATTCAGTTTAACAATCAATCACTGTAGTTTAGGGAGAGACCAAAGATGCTTCAGGGAGTAAGCTAATGGGATGGGTGTTGAGTTCCATCCAACTTGATTCACACTATGTTGTTTGATCATGATAGTAGTTTCTGGTTTTGGTAACTACCATCCTCTAATTGTAGTTCAGTACATAATAGCAATAAAGAGTGTTTTTCTTTAAATTAGTTTTTTAATTCTATTTGATAGCTGATTTACTTGTTAAATAAATACAATAATTGCCACCACTACTTTCAGCTTTCTATTCTACCTCAGTTTTTGTTAATTGTATTTCCATTTTCATGTTGCCAAACTATATAGTATTTTATTCTCCCTTAAACATTAAGTCTCCCTGATATATCTAGACTGATTCCAAAAACTCAGATTCTAAGAGACAACTTTTACAATATGGCTTTTTAAATATTCTGAGCTACAAAATTAAGATTGTGAATGAATTTTTTTAAAAAAGATGAAAAAAATAGAAAAATGATCCTAAGTAATTAAATATTCACATTTTCAAAAAAATCCTTCCAAATGTCAATATTAAATGAACTGTCTTTTATTTTATAGATAGTTCCCTCTAAATTTTCTGGGTCTTAATGATGTATGGATGGTACACTTTTAGAATTTGGATATTATAAAACTAGAATTTAAAACTATTCTTATTGTTACATTTTCTTGCTAGTGTGGCAGGGTAAAAAATGTAGTATTCCAAATATTCCTCACCTAGAATTTGAAGATATTTTTACTTATTGGTTTCTTTGAGAAAATAATTTCTAGTGTGTGATTTTTTAATCAGGTGGTCTATAAGATTTAGTGAATACCTCTTACTATTTAGGTAACTTTTCTTTCTAGTTTTCAGAATTTTACTCTTATCCTTGAAATTCACAATATTTTATGTGTTGGTCTTTCACATGATTTTTACATTTCCTTTCGATCTGAAACTTGATCAAATTAGAAGAATAGTCCATTGTATTAAAATTGATTATTTCTATCTTCTCCTTTGAAAATTATTTTTAGAAGGCTATTATGATTTTCAGATCCCTCATATTTTTTTCCTTACATTTCTGTGTGTGCTTTCACTTTGTCATCTTAACAATTGGTGTTTAAAATGACTACTTGATTTTCAGTTATTTTCCCACAGAACATCATATTTGTAAAGTCATTGCTGTTTTTTCCTGATTTTTTTGTCACTTTGATAACAATGTAAGATGTTATTTAGAGTGGTTATGATTTTTCTACTAGGATTCATTATTATTATTTTTTTTACAAAAAATTATACTCAGCAAAGATTTTATGTGTTTTTGTTATTTATATGTATATTGGTATATATTTATGACTGAAAAAAGCAATGGTAGACTAAGTGGATGTTCCATCTTTTTGTCAGATGAAAGACAAAAGGTAGATCTTTGATTCTACAAGGATTGCAGAATGGGGCTTGTACAAATTAGAGGAATATATAGGCACATCAGATTATCTACTGGATGTGTGAAGGGAATTTATTGATGATATTCCAGGTCACAATAATGCAGAAAGAGAAAAAGATGATAATTTACTGATGGTCCAATTGAGAACTCATGGTGTAGTGAAACAAATTTTTCTTGTTATATGATAGAAATATTTTTTAACGATGGTTGCTAAAACTTAAAACTGGGTATCTCTTCTTGGAGTCTTTGATGGTTCATGGGTGGTGTGGTAGTGGAAGAACTTCAGGGCATTCAATGTTTTTTAAAAAATATATATGTAATCAATAAAAAAACTGAAAAAAGGGAAGCACTGATAATTTATAAGAAGACTGTCTTGTTGCTTGTTTGATAAACATTCTGTTGTTAACAGAAATATTGTTCAAGTATGGATAACTACAATAAATTAAACATATGTCTACCATAAGATCCATAAATTCTAATCCTTATCTATCTGAAGAATATGAAAACACTAATATAAAAGATATATACATCCCTATATTTGTCTTTAACATAATAAAATATAGAATGTATCTTATCTACAATGTTACCCCAATTTTTAAATGCTCTTTAAAGTAGGTAAGATATAGAAACACTAAGTGTCCATAGAAAGATGATTGGATAAATAGGATATGTACATAATCATGGGACATTACTCAACTCTAAAAAACTATGAAATCTTGCCATTTTGACAACTTGTGTAGAACAAAGTAGTTTAAGTCAGAAGGAGGAGACAAGTACTGAATGACTTCATTCAAATGTGGAACATAAAGGACCAAGGCACAGGAACAGACATACCAAACCAGGGGTGGGAGCAAGATAGAGTACACCAGTGGAGTCATACTTTTGTGATGGGTGAGGTATAATAACAAATATCTGAAGATGTTTGACCCTACACAATGAAAACATACAGTATTATAAGCCAACGTTATCTCAATTTTATAAAAAAATAGAAATCTTTTATGTCCCATGTGGTTCTTTTTTCTTTTTATTTTAAACTATACAGCCATGAGAAGTTCTTATTGATAGCTTAAATATTACAACCAAAAAAAAAAAAGGAGAATCAAGATTAAATAGAAATAATAGAGAAATTATATACTCCCAGAAAAGAGAATATCAACTTATAATAGAATATTTCATATCTTATTGAAAAGCATTTTAGAAAATTAAAAGGTTTTTAAAAAACATGTTAATTGAAGATGAGACAGTCTAATGCTTCCTGGTGACTAGACTAAGTAAAGTTTTATGGCATATGGAAAAGCATTATTTTAAAATTCTGAACACTTGCTTTTATTCTTTCTAGATCTCATACTGAGTTCTTACTATAAAAATAAACAAGACAAGGTGATGTTTGTCCTTTACAAAGAAATTCTGAAGTGAAATCCTGTTGAACTCTTTTGAAATAAACCCATCATATAGTGCTGATTTCAGTACGAGACTTGATGCCTTAAACAGCTGTGCTGATTTCTATGGTAGCATGTCCATTGCTTGAGCAGAAAGGGCCTTTATTTTCATTTAATTCGTCTTTAAAAAATCATATACTTTCCCAGTTTGTAGTAATTTATGATTATTAAAAGTAATTTTGATGTTAAAATTAAGTGAAAACTGAGTTTTTATTTGTGGGATGAAATTAATATGAAACCTGTTATCTAGTATCTAAATTAATTCAAGTATTTTATTATGATTATTTTGTTTTCCATTGTAAAAAAATACTGTTGTCCTGTATACCCAGGCAAAAATTATTTTGTTATGACTAAGACTGACATGTTCTGAGAGCTTTTTTTTAAATAACAAATTGAAGGTACAAACTCAAGTTAAAATGTCAACACAATGGAGCTTAGCTGAATTCACTTTATCTTTTAAGGTCCAACATAATGTGTTAATGTTCAGTAGCTCCTGATGCTCACGTGAATAGATTTTTGTTGATTTAAGATTAATTTTTTATAGACATGGAGCCATAGAAAAACAAAGCTACTAATGTACTCTATGAGTGTGTGTGTGTGTGTGTGTGTGTGTGTGTGTGTATGTTAATGGGAAATGTTTTGGGGAGATATCTGCCAATCCTTGCTAGTCTAATCTATTGTGTCACTAACACTTGATCTTTTAAGATGTATGCTGAAATGTGGAATATAAGGATGCAAAATTTAATCAATAGAAGACTTTGATCTTTTAGAGGTCATATTACCACTGTGCTAATAACTGTAGGGAATCTGGCGCAGAACAAAACCATGTTTAAAATATTTGTATGTTAGACTGTGCTAAATATCTCCTTTCTTAGCTTATACAGGGTTTGGCTTAAATGTCCAGTTATCTTATTATGTTAATTTTTATAATTATAAGAAAAACAATGTATTAAGTGTGAAAATGAGAAAAATTTCTTACTGATATTAACTTCAGTTAGATCATGCCTTGGATGGATGGTGTTTATATATGTACATACTCAAAATGAAATATTAATAGCTGAGATGACTTTAAGGAGTCAAGTGAAGAGAAAATTTACATATAGTTATTATTTTATGGTTGTGAGTAGTGGTAGTCATTATGTTAATTGATGGGAAAATTTGAGTCCTTTTTTAAAAATTCAGTAAACTCTTGTTCTGAATGATTCTGTTTCCTTGGGAATTTAGCATTTGTTACATCAGTAGTTTACTATGTGAGTAATACAACAACTCAAAAATGACTCCTTGAATTTTCAGGTGGCCTAGTAATCTCTGTATGGATCTAGAATTTTTCTGGTGTTTAGTGAAGGCTCCAAAACTAAATTTTAATTAAAGGTACAATGAATTTTAATGTATTTGTAGTTAAGTTTTATTTCTAGTTTGTAAAATGATGCCTTTGTCTTTGAAGTCCATTACTTTGTTCCTTCACTGGCATATTCAAAGTACACCAGGATTTAGGTTAACTTCAAATCTGAAATGCAGTAGATTATAAACTCCTCAAGAACTTAGGAATCATGGGTCATTGTTGTAGTGATTATTGCAAACTCCATAAAAATATGGTATACAAACATGACTTGCATTTATTGTTCAATTGGTAAGTTTCCTTTACATGTTCAATAAGATTCTACAGTCTAGTTTTAGCTTTTAAAAATTTTATTATCTTTTATTGAGATAATATTGGTTTATAATACTGTATGTGATTTAGAGGTATATATTACCAAAAGAGATCAACAACCAAAACCAAAACAATTATATTCCACCATATCTACTAAACCTTCTCTACCCTTTGCTCTACATCCCCCAATTAAATTCTATAGTTATAGTTCTGTAATTTTTTTTTTTTTTTGGTTTAGTTTTGAATGTTTCTTTGTCTTGTTTCTATTTTTCACCTATAAGTGAAATCATCTAGTAATTTGTGTTTGTTATTCTGATTAATTTCATTTAGCATAATTCTCTCTTGTTCCTTCTGTCCTGTCACAAATGGCATTATTTCAATTTTTTAAAAAATAGTCAAATAGTATTCCATCATGTATAAATTCTCTATCTTCTTGGTACTGTTTTTGCTGTTCCCTTATTTTCTGCTACCTTGTGCCTTTGTCTCCAGATGCTCTTCACTTTCTCTTTTGAGTTTTTCATTAACCCAATAGTTAATTCCATAGAGTGTTGCTTTGTCTCCACAAATTTGAAGGTTCCACTTGATTTACTTTTGTGGTTAATTTTTAGATTGATAGCATTGTGTTCAGAGAAGATTTTTGATATGATCTCAATCTTGATGAATTTATTGACAGTATTTTGTGATATAACACATGACCTATGTTGGAGAATGTTCCATATACATTGAAACGAATGTTAGTTTTTGCAGCTCACACCATATAAACCTCTTTTAATTCTATTTCATCTACTTTACTTGTTTAAGGAGTTGTTTATGATTTTCCTTTTTTTTTCTTCCCATTGATTGACATACAGTGGATATTGAGTCCCAAGTATTATTGTGTTTCTGTATATTTCTGTTTATTAGACTTTTTAATGGTTGTTTTATATTTTTGACACTTTTAAAGTGCATGTATATTATGTTATTTATACTTATTTTGCTGATTTTTTAAAGTGTAATACTTGCTTATAGAAGATTGCTTTCCAGTGGTTTACTTTAAGCCTATTTTTATATTTGGAACTCAGACAACTCTCTTGAAGACTATAGAATTTTATTTTTTTGTATTAAAAAATCACTGTGACTTTTGATTGGTGACTTCAGTACATTTACCTTTGTGGTGACTTTTGATATATGATGACTCGCTACTGATATTTTTCTTTAGTTTTCTGGCTCTATCTCTTCTGTTCATTTTTTTGATGAATTTCCCCTTTTCAGTTTAGATAGGAGGGCTCCTTTCAACCTTTCTTGTAGAAGGCCTAATGTTAGCAAAGTCTTCCCAGTTGTGTTTGTTTGGAAAGGCCTTTATATATCTCTTTCACTTCTGAAAAATAGCTTTGCAGAACATAGTATTCTTGGCTGTCAGTTCTTATCTTTGCATACTATGGATATGCTCTTCTACTTTTCCCCTACCTACAGAATGTCTATTGAAAAGTAATGAAAGCCTTAATAAGTACCATAATAAATACTTACTTAATAAGCAGCTTAATACCTGAGTGAAGCACCTACATTTTCTTCCTATCTATATTCTATCCTTTTCTTGAATTCTTGGTATTTTTATTACTATGTATCATGAAATAGGTATCATTGCATTTAGATAGTTATCTAATTTCATGGATTTGTTTATGTAGTTTCTTCCCTAGATTTGGAAAATTTATCTGTCTTATTTTGCCCCCCCTCCTGGATATCCATCTTTATTTATTATTTTTTTAATGGATTTGGATAATTCTCAGCATATATCTTCATTTTGTTTATTTTTCCATCTTATTTCTATTTTATTTTTCCTGATCATTTGTGTAACTAACTTTTAGATTACTGATTCAACCCCCTCCATTATTTTATTCTGCTTCCATAGGTTTCTCCAGCATTCATGATTCATTTGTTGAACTTTTTACATCTTGAATCTTTTATTGAGTAAAGTTTAGTTTTGACCTTCTGAGCATTCATTTTATTTGTGCTCAATCATTTGCTTTTCTGAATTTTGATGAATATCTTATTAGCCTTTCTGAGTTCTCTTGCATCACTTTGATTTATGTATGTTTTCTTCTGTTGCATTGGTTATCTTTATTATAAGAATTTTGAATATGTCTGATTGTGAAATGTAACCTTTTCTATGTCTTTCTGGTAGGATTCTGGATTTATTCTTTGTGAGGCCATATTCCCTTGAGATCTCAAATTGCCATGTATTATATCTTTATCTAATCATTATGCTAATTAAATTCTTTTCTTTATATCTTGATATTAGTAAGAGTATTGAACTATTTGTACTTTCTTTTTCTCCAAGATTCTAGACTGGATTCTAGACTGTCAGTGCACCATGATGAGTTCCAGTTCTGGATTTTCAATATTTCTGCTCAATTCCAATGACTATAAGCATGATGGGAATATCTAACCTATAAATATTATAAAAGCATTTCATATTAATTAATAACAATTACAAATAGCTTCATTTTGAGGCACATATTTATGTGACATGTATAGACAAAATGAATTTGGATTATTATATCTGGAAACATGGAGATCTTTGCCTCTTCTTAAAATCAATAGGAACATATATTCATGACAAATCAACTTGCATCCAAACTCTTCTTTCAAGTTATTGAGGACTGAAACCTTTTCACTATCTTATTCATATTATATTTTCCAGTTTCCTTAACACAGTCATTCTTGGATTTTAGTAACGTTAAGAAGTTTATTCACCTGTCCATATATATATATATATCTCAATCTCAATACCATTAATGCAGAGTCTTAAGTTAAATTTTACCAAGGGCTTTAGAGAGACTGCAGAAGAGAAAGGCTACAGTCTTCTATTTATTACCTCAGTTTTGAGGTATTTTACCTCTCTAATGTGCGTAGCTACTGAAGGTTATAAGAAAGGAGTTTATACGAAGAGACAAAAGAATATTCCTGGTGTGATATAAATGATAGCAATAGGTTAGCTATGAAACAAAGAAGATGCTTTTGAAAAGCATATTGTACATGTTGAATACACAATTGCATGTTTGTGAAAGCCTTCTTTGAATGTATTTTTTAAACCATAGAATAAATTAACACCACGATTCCTTTTTGATAACTTTAAAAAAAAATACTCAGTTACCTATGACATAGAAAGAGTATAACCCCCTACTATGAATGCCTTTATAAGAAAAAGTCATTGCGTTTCTAAAAAATAACTTGATATTTCAAGTCTAGGAAGTCTTTTCAATAAGTTAATTGTTTCTTCCTTTAACTGTTACTGCATGAAGAACTATGAAGATCTCATGGAATTTTAAAAAGCACATCTTTCAACTGAAAAAGAGGAATTTTGACAAATGATGTGACAACAAGTTTTTAAAAAATTTTAGGTTTGATATATGAAATATGGAAGAAAATTTGTTTCAAGGGTCAAAGGAAAATATTGAAATTGAGAGCAACGTAGAATGTAAATAGAGTTAATAGAAGTGATTCTTTAGAATTCAGTTACAGAAAACAAAAGCTAAAGAAAAAAAAGAAAATTAACATTCTACTTTGTTCAGAGTATGTGATTAGATAAGTCATGGATTTAAAAAGACAAGAAATTACATCAGCAGATTTTAAGTGGCATAACAGAATAAAACACATTACATGAATTAATGAACATACATTTTACTCTTAATATATTTATATAATAAAATATATTTAATGTTTGTATAGTAGCTTGTTTACAGGAAGAGACAAAGTCTCAATCAACTGCTAGTGAATCTTTTCAATCAACTGATAGTGAACCTTTTCCAATGCTTCTGGTACTTATTTAGGAGTAATAAAACTATAGGAAGAAACTACATAAGCCTTCCTTTTACAGGTAGAGTTCACAAGGTTTGCAAGCTTATCCAGTTTCTCCTCCATCTCCCCCATAAACAAGGGTTGAAGAAGTAACTTACTAAGATATTCCCATCAGGTTTTCTTTAGCCTTCTCAGTAAATATTCTGTAGGTAGGGAGACAATAGAATGACATTCCCCACACTTTTTGACTTATAGTTTGATATTCCTCCTATTTTGTTAGGCTGATACATTGTTTTGCAGCCATATTGGTTTTTATTTTATCTCATTTGATTTTCTTTTTTTTTTTTGAGACTAGGTCTCGCTATTTTTGCCCGTGGAACCGCAGGCTCTCGTTGCCCGGGGTACCACAGACTCAAGCAATCCCCAGCCTCAGCTTCCCAGGTAGCCTCATTTTAGAGTGAAAATCACAGTAAATAAACTGACATCCTAGTTCCAATGTGTGATGAAGATGATGCTTTTGGTTCCAGGTTTCCAATATGAGGCAAGCGTTTTATTCCAATTGTATTATCTAATGGCACTAAGATGGAGGAACAAGATTCTTTTATAGAGAGGATTCAGAATCCAATTATAAACTGTATACCCCCTGTAAATTTATGCATACCCAGTGTTTTGGGGTAATATCAACTGCAGTGTCATTTACCAGATGACTCCTTGTTACTGATAAGTCAGAACCTGATGAGATGCTCTCTCACTGTAAGGTGGACTCCAGGCAAATGCCAGTCCATACTTCAAAAGAGTGACCTCCCTTTTCTTCTTATGCAGGGTTAAGAGAGAGCTAGAGAAACAAGTAAGATGTGATTAATTCATTTGTGAATGATGGAAGGACTATGTTTGAGGGCAGGACATTGTATCATTACTCATTTATGTTTTAGCTAGAATTTCCTTCATGTATTAGCAGAACTGACTGAATGTTAAGAGGCACAAAAAATATATATGGTAGAATAAGTTGAACAAATAAGTAATATTATTAAAGGACTGCAAAATTTGGTAAGTATAAAGCTACTATTTTCTGTGGCCTAATGACAGGGTTTAACTCAGTTTAGGGGAGTGTACTTTCTCAGGCTTTGACATTGTAAATTACAGAGCAGGATCAAATAGTAGAGTTAATGTGGATGGTGAGCAAATGTGAGAACAAGGCCAGCCTGTGAAAGTCTTTAGGAGGAAGTTCAGCTCAACAAGAATTTTTGTATTTTTTTATATTTAGCTTTTGGGTTTTTCAAGCCATAAATTATTATAATTGAAAATACTGTATATATTTCCAATTATACCAATATTCAAGTTGTACTAATATTTATTGTTTAATCTAGTCAGAAACATATCTGTTTTCTTTTCAAGTATTCTCTTATTTAATTTTGAAATAAATTAAGTTTCAGATATCATTCATTACTATAGATAAAAAAGAGGGCATATAGAAGCAAAATATTTCACCAAAAACCAAATAATCACTACACAAGTGATCCTGGTATAAGCTGAGAGTACGTTAGTCACCAAATTTTAAATCACTATCTGTTACTCACTTCCTAGCAAGATATTTTATCAGAAATTAACCTGTATTACTATATCAAAAGAGATTTAGATGCACTATAACTGATTTCAAAAAGCAAATTATAAATAATTGAAATATTGAATGATTGGCTTCATATTTAACTCTACATAGTTTTAAAAAGAGAATTTTCAGAAGGTATAGAAACTACAAAATGTTTCTTTTAAAATCACACTTAGCACTATTAAATATTTTGTTGTGCTGTTTCAAGTGAAATAAAGAAAACAGTTCCAACTACCTAGCTCAAAGTCAAACTTTGGACTAAATTTATTTAACTGAGTTGCATTTTAAAAGGTAGTAGGTGTACATGTTTCCCAAAATTTATCATCAATTTTAGTAATCACTATATTATATAATTCATTCATTTAATCATTCACTTTTTCCACTATTTCAAACTGTTCATTAAATATTTACTAAGATCCTTAACTATCTTGTCATGGACAGCTGTGTAAATTATGAAAAGCTATAGACTCTGACTTCAAATAGAAGTTAATTGAGAAAATGAGTAATGCATTAAATGCTGTGACAGAGGGGAATACAGATCTGAGAGCAATGAGAAGTTAGTCTCACCTCTAAAGTTTCTGCAGGGAGGGTAACACCTAAATAGAAGCTATTGGTTTATTAGAAGCCAAGGAAGATTATATTCCAGAGAGATAGAATCATGTTATTT
Organism: Uropsilus gracilis; assembly: GCA_004024945.1. NCBI lineage: Eukaryota > Metazoa > Chordata > Mammalia > Eulipotyphla > Talpidae > Uropsilus > Uropsilus gracilis. Next base: position 35,058 of record PVHY01008357.1, read on the forward strand.
GTCCTCAATGGTCCTTAAAAAGAAGTTTTCATTGAGTCAAAAAATATTAAAAACTATTGATCCTTACCAAAACGTTTCTGAGAGTTTTTGTTTTTAGATATATTATGTTCCCTTTTGACCAGTTCCTTGACCGGAATTCAAACAACATACACTGTTATATTTTTTCCCCCTCCTCATTATTAGACTCTAACTTGCTAATGACTTTTGCTGCTCACTTCAGTTGCACCAAATTATAATTGAATCCAACAGAACTTATGTTATTGGTAAATGCAATCATTCGATAAATGGGCTTAAGTTGTATGATTTGTTCATAATCATATATCCCTTCTGCTTTAGCTTGATTATTAAAAAGTAACAAGTTACACAAATGTTTCTCATTTTATTATTCCTTGTACAATGGTCGAAGTAACCTTGGCAAAGAATTTTCATATCATGTGGTGAACTCTTTTTACTATTCCTTCACTATACACTTATTTCTTTTTAATTTTACTGATCTCTAAGCTTTTCTTGACATTTGAAACTTAGCATCTTGGTCAATTTTTCTTCATTGTATTAATTTTCAATTTCCCAAGCTGAATTATATTTTAAAGTCCTCTTTAGACTCTCTGTTAGAGCCTTCCTGTCTGTTACAATTTTGTCTTACTTTCCCATTTTATATCATTTCAAAGCTTATTACATTTATTTAAGAACAGATGTAAAGAGAATTGAATTTCTGGATAAAGGCCAGTCTGATTGCCTCATACTTAAGGACATTTTGACAAGATCAAAATTTGGGGGCCACGGGCTGGTTTGAGGGCCACGGGCTGGTTAAGTAGGAGAAAAAAAGTAAAACTGAAGACATAGTATCTCTGTATTCCTTCTCCACTTTTCTCATACTAGGTCAGATTTAAGTATGTAACTGGAACAGAAAGATAAGGCTAATGTTACAGGCGGAAGCCCCTGGTAGGGGAACTAGCACCAGATGAGACATGCTTTGAGGACAAGAACTAATCAGTGTAGGAGGAAACTCTGATGGCGTATAAGAAACTGGAGAAGTGGTACTAAGTGAAGTGATCAGGGTCTGAAGCCCTAAAGGGTGGCTATTTTAGAGGTCATTAACCTGGGATTTGGCCACCTTAGGAAAGAGGAGGAAGTTGCTATAAACTTAAGTAAAGGCCTTTTGTTTGGAAATGGAATCTGTGGACTTAACAAAGATGGGTGAGATAAACTTGCTGAAAATGGAATCTGTGGCAAGAGGTGAAAGCTGTTGATACACCATCTTTTCATTTTGTTTGGAATAAGCATGATGCTGTCTTGAAACATGGCCCTTTATTTGGAATGACAGAAAATGCCATCCTGGAAGTGTGACCTTTTCTTTAGGATTTAAGACTTTTCTTTAGGATTTTAATTGGGTTAAGATACCTGACCACTTGTGGCCTTGGTGAATCTTTGTTTTCCCCTGTTTGTTAAATAAATCTCACTTTGTTGTTCTTTAAATCTAAGTGGTCTTGCAATTGTGCACATGGATGGAAGAACCCCGACAGTTGTGGGTTTAGTATTGGGTAATCTTCATGTTAAGTTTTAAACCCTTTGTTACCTGGTATCTCTCTTAAAACAGTTCTGTATTTTAAGCCTGTATTTCCAGAGACTACCTTCTCAGGTCTAAATATTTGGTTGCAAATCTCCCAGAACTCCTTGCACTACTGTATCACAAAGAAGGTCATTTTATTACATGATCAGACAATATGGTCTAACCGAATAATTTGAGTAGCTTCACTAAAACTTTTGTTTGGGTGGGTCATGAAAGTTTAACAATTATTTACCACATGCTTTGTACCGGAACTTTTTGTGAATTCTGGTAGGTTACTCTTCCTAACTATAGGGTTCTGAAAGTGCCGAGATGTAGGGTTTGGGTGGGATAGTTAACCTTTTAGTGACAACTCCCAGTCAATAAAGGGAAAGATGAACATTCCAGTCTCTTTCCTTCAGATTAATAATCCTAAAGTGCAGTCTACATTATATCTTACTATAAGAAAATAGGTTAAAGTCAAACTGTTTTTTCACCTTCCACAAAAAGGAGAGTCCATACCTTTGAAATTTTAGCAAATAGCAGATGAACCTTGCATTTGCAACAGCGTATTCATTGTGTGGTTATGGGTGCTTAACAGTGTAAAGGGGCTTCTGAGGCTGAGCAGTTGCTTTTCTCTCTCTGCCTCCCTACCTGTGTATATTGCCCCCGTCTCAGAATAAAAGGAATATTGGATATAATAAACGATCCAAGACTCTTCTTCCATTTGTCTGAATTCACAATGAACCTGCCTGTTCTGGCATGGTTGTATGACAGAGGTCTCAGTGGGACTAAGTTCATTTGCCTACAGTAATAACTATTCAGTAGCCTACATTTTATAGGGTTTCTTCCCATTCCTTTCTTTAACTTTTGCTTCCTAAGATCATCACTCAGAGAAGTTGGACCCCTATCTCAGAATCTTCTTTTAGGGCAAACAAATGAAAATAATCTTTTTTTCCCCAAGTGTTTGTAAAAATAGGAAAGATTTAACTTGACAGATGGAAGGATATGTATTCCATAGATTTCCTATTCCCTGTAAGTATTCTGTGTTATGTTTGGAATTGATTCTTACTATGGGATGGAGTTATTTTAAAGTAGTATAGTCTGCCTTTTAGCTCTGCCATTTTGACATAAACCTTATCATTGAGCTTTTGTTTTACTCTTGACTCCATTTCCAACTTACAAAACAGGAAATATTTTCATTATTTTTAAAGCAATTTTTGCACATACTGTACAATATGATTGAAAATTATTCCTTTCTAATTTTCACATCAATCTATGTAGATATGATTGTTCTTATTATACTGGTGCAAAAAATATCCCTGAGAATCAGAAAACTTAATTTACAGAAAATAGTACTACTAGTAACTAGCAGAGCAACACTGGTAGGCATATCTATATGACTGTAGTCCAGCCTCCAAGTACTGTGCTCCTATACTTAAACTCCCTGTCTTAAAACTACCAGTGATTTTCACTTGGTGATAATCTCATCTATAAATGAAGATTATGATGCTACTTTTCTCATAGTGCCACTGAAAATATCAAATGATAATGTATGAACATAAAGTTTTAAACCCTTTGTTACCTGGTATCTCTTTCTAAAAAAATATTTACTACTTAGTCATAATCATTATTACCAAAATTAGGTAGAATTTTTCTCCTTTTCTTGAAGTTCTAAAATAGATCTGGTAACTGAATAAAAAGTGTCAGCAAATGGAGGATTACATGGGAACTGTGTTAGGAGCTATGGTTAAATGTGCCACATCATACCTGGATCTTAGTGACTGGTGTTCAGTCACATGATTTATCAGAATCTATTTGTTAAAAGCTATCTATTTATTAAAAGAGGTAAGGAAAGATGGAGAAAATGGGGAAAGCAAGAGGTCAGAATTTTTAATGAGCTAAGAGAAGTAGAAAAATATAAAAAACAGTGCAGCAAAATGAGCAATATTATTTATGAACAGAAGAATGAGATTGAAACCCCAAATAAGAAGCTGACCAAAATAGTTTCTAAGAGGAGCAATAGAAGAGCTCAAAAATGCAGGGACAAGCCAGGAAAGCAGATTAGAAGAAAGAGAAGAGCGAATTAGCACACTTGAGGACACAGAAGTAGAGAGGATGAAGAAAATAAAGGAGAAAAACAAAGTAAGAAGCCAGAAGAATAAATCTGAGATCTGTCAGATACCCTAAAGAAAACAAATATAAGAGTAATTGGAATCCCAGAAGGAGAAGAGAAAGACATAGTATCTGAAAGGCTTTTCAATGAAATAATGGAGGAGAATTTCCCAAATCTGAAGAAAGAAATGAAAATAGACATACAGGGAGCAAAAAGGACATCAAACTACTTTAATGAAAGAAAAAACACAGCAAGACACATCATAGTAAACCTCTCAAAAGCCAAAGATAAAGAAAAAATTATAATTACGAGATTAACAAGAGATAGGAAACAACCTACAAAGGAAAACCCATTAGACTGATTACAGATTTCTCAGAAGAGACACTCCAAGCAAGGAGAGAATGGGGCCACATCTTCAAAACTCTCCAAAACAAAAAGTGCCAGCCAAGAATACTCTACCCAGCAAAACTGTCCTTTCTTTATGAAGGGAAAATTAGAACCTTCTCAGACAAACAAAGCCTCCAGAAATTTACTACCATCAAACCCCCACCCTAAGAACTTCTGCAAGAAGCTCTAAGACCGAAACTCACAAAATATAAAAAGAACAAATAATCAAACAACAAGAAGAAATTAAAACAGAACCCCAAATGACCACCAGGAACCCAATGTTAGAACCTCAAACATCAATAATTACTCTAAATGTCAATGGGTTAAACTCATCAGTCAAAAGACAGAGAGTTGCAGACTGGATTAAAAGACAGAACCCAGCATTCTGCTGCTTCCAAGAAACACAGATGATCCCCAAAGATAAGCACAGATTGAAGGTAAAAGGATGGAAAACAATTTTACAAGCAAATGGACTCCTCCAAAAGGTAGGGGTCGCCATTCTTATAGCAAACAAAGCAGATTTCAAAATAAAAAAAGTGACAAAGGTTAAAGGTTACTACTTAATAGTTCTAGGATCAACCCACCAAAAAGACATAACAATTAACATATACTCACCAAATGAGGGTGCACCAAGATTCATAAGACATCTACTAAGAGAACTGAAAACAAATATTGATGAAAATACATATATAGTAGGAGACTTTAACACTCTCAACAAAGGACAGATCAAAAAGCAAAAGATACACAAGGACAAAAAAAACATTAAAAGAAGACCTAGACAAAATGGACCTAATATCTATAGGACACTACACTCAAAAGGAAAAGAATACACCTTCTTCTCAAATGCACATGGATCATCCTTTAAAATTGACCACATACTAGGCCACAAGGCAAACTTGAATAAATACACAAAGATTAAAATAATACCAACATTTTTCTCAGGTCATAAAGGCATCAAACTAGAAATCAACAATGAAAAGAAAGCAATAAGAGCATCCAACACTTGGAGACAGAACAACATGTTACTAAATGGAGAATGGGTAATCAAAGGAATTAAAGAAGAAATTAAAATCTACTTTGAAGTAAATGACAAATAAGACACAGCATTCCACAATGTCTGGGACACAGCAAAAGCATATCTAAGAGGAAGGTTCATAGCAATACAGCCCCATATCAAAAGGCAAGAAAATAACCAAAGAAATAACCTTATCTCCCAAATCGAAAAATTAGAAAAAGAGCAACAAAAAAATCCAAAACCCAGAAGACAAGAGATAATAAAAATAAAAGAAGAATAAATAACCTAGAAGAGACTATCCAGAAGATTAACAAAACCAAAAATTGGTTCTTTGAAAAAATAAATAAAAATGATAAACCCCTTGCAAAGCTCACAAAGGAAAGAAGAGAGAAAATTCAAATAAACAGGATCACAAATGAGAGAGGAGAAATTACAACAGATACAAAAGAAATCCAAAGGATAATGATAGATTACTATGAACAACTATATGGAAATAAATACAACAACGTGGATGAGATGGACTGATTCTTAGAAAGGCACAACTACCCAAAATTGAACAAAAAAGATATAGAGAACTTAATCCAATTACAAGCAGCAATATAGACGCAATCATCAAAACTCTACCTAAAAACAAGAGCCTGGGACCAGATGGTTTTAGTAATGAATTCTCCCAGACATTCAAAGATGAAATAACACCTGAACTACTAAAGCTTTTCCAAAATATTGAGAAAGAAGGAAAACTGCCAAACACATTCTATGAAGCAAACATCACACTCATACCAAAATCAAATAAGGACAGCAGCAAGAAAGAAAACTATATACCAATTTCCTTAATGAACATGGATGAAAAAAATTTAAACAAAATCCTGGCAAATAGAATCCAATGATGCATAAAAAGCGTTATTCACCATGACCAAGTGGGATTTATCCCAGGGGCACAAGGATGGCTCAATATCCAGAAATCAATTAGCATAATACACCACATCAACAAAGAGAAAAATAAAAACCACATGATCATATCAATAGATGCAGAGAAAGCATTCAACAAAGTCTAGCATCCATTTATGATAAAAGTCCTTGGAAAAATGAGGATTAAAGGATCATACCTCAACATAATAAAAGCAATCTATGACAAGTCTACGGCAAACATCATCCTAAATGGAGGAAAACTGAAATCATTGCAATTAAGATCTGGAACAAGGCAAGGATGCCCACTCTCCCCACTACTTTTTAACATTGTACTGGAAGTTTTAGTAGGGCAATAAGGCAAGAGAAAGAAATAAAAGGAATATAAATAGGAAAAGAGAAATGGAAGCTATCATTACATGCAGATGACATGATTCTCTACATAGAGAACCCAAAAAAAATCCATGGAAAAACTACTACTTGAAATAATAAACCAATTCAATAAGGTAGCTGGATACAAAATCAACGCACAGAAGTCAGTAGTTCTCCTATATGAAAAAACCAAGAAGAGGAAGAAGAAATTAAAAAAAGCCATCCCATTTACCATTGCACTAAAAGCAATTAAATACCTGGGAATAAACCTAACAAAACATGTGAAAGATCTATACAAAGAAAACTTTAAAAAGCTGCTGAAAGAGATAGGAGAAGACATAAGGAAATGGAAAGACATTCCCTGCTCATGGATTGGAAGAATTAACATCATCAAAATGGCCATCCTTGGGAATTGCCTGAGTCTGTAGTACCCTGGGCAACGAGAGCCTGCGGTTCCACGGGCAAATATAGCAAGACCTAGTCTCAAAGCCTGAACTCAGAGAAATTTCTTGACCAACACTGGCAGGAGGCAAGACCCCCAAAGCCCGACACCAGAGCCATAAGGAAAAGCAGCAAAGCAATGGAGATGGGATTGAACTGGAGAGGACGGCCTGCAGCAAGAAAACATGGACAGATCACAAACGAATATAACCTGGCCACCCAACGCAAACTTACGACTGAAAAATCTAACAGCAAGATGTGCCTGGACCCAACAATGCAGTCCCTCACCCAGAGAAAAGACACTAAAATAGGAAAGAGACTAATGGACTCAGCACAGCTAATAAATAACAAAGAGTGGAGTGTGAGAGAATGGAGGGAGCACCGGAGAGAGGAGGGAGGGGGAAAATATATAACAGAGAGGTTGTAACCCATAGAACAAAATAAAATTGTTTATATATTTAAAAAAAATAAAATAAATGGCCATCCTTCCGTCAGCAATCTACAGATTCAATGCAATCCCTATAAAAAGTCCAATGACATTCTTCAAAGAGATAGAAAAACAATTATAGAAGTACATATGGAATAACAAAAGACCTTGAATACAAAAAGCCTCCTGGCCAAAAAAAGAGAGAATGGAGGGACAACTATCCCAGACCTCAAGTTACACTACAAAGTCATAATAATTAAAGCAGCATGGTACTGGTACAATAACAGACAATCAGACCAATGGTACAGATTTGAGTGCTCGGAAATAAAACCACACATATATAGTCAACTAATCTTTGACAAATGGGGGAAAAACTTACATAGGAACAAAGATACCCTCTTCAATAATTTGTGCTGGGAAAATTGCACTAAGACCTGCAAAAAATGAACCAAGACAACATCCTCACACCTTGTACAAAAAAACAACTCAAAATGGATATAAGACTTAAATGTCAGACCTGAAACCATAACAAACATAGAGGAAAACTTGGGAAAAACCCTCCAGGAAGTATATTTCAGAAACCCCTTTCTGGAAAAATCTACTGATGGCAAAAATTAGAAGGAAAATATAAACAGATGGAACTACATCAAACTAAAAAGCTTCTGTACAGCAAAATAGATTACAGAAAAAACTAAAAGAAGCCCAACTGAATGGGAAACAAATTTTGCCCTCCACAAGAGTGATAAGGGTTTAATAATGAAGATCCACAAGGAACTCACACAATTAAACAAAAGCAAAACAAGAAGCCTAATCATAAAATGGGGAGAACTAAAAAGAAACTTCTTCAAAGAGGAAATACAAATGGCCAACAGGCACATGAAAAATTGCTCAATGTCACTAGCAATCAGGGAAATGCAAATCAAAACCATAATGAGATACCACCTTAAACCAGTAAGAATGGCCCACATCCAAAGAACAGGCAACAACAAGTGCTGGTGAGGATGTGGAGAGAAGGGGACACTCTTACACTGCTGGTGGGAATGTAAACTGGTTCAACCTCTATGGAAAGCTATATGGAGTGCCCTCAAATTAATGAAAATGGGACTACCATATGACCCTGCAATTGCTCTCTTGGGAATTTACCCAAAGGAGACTTCAATGTGGGTACAAAGGGACACCTGTACTCGGATGTTTATTGCAGCACTATTTATAATTGCAAGAACATGGAAGCAACTGAAATGTCCGACAAAGACGACTGGATGAAAAATATGTGGTATATATACACAATTCAATATTACTCATCAATTAAAAATGACAAATTAGACAATTTTATGATAACATGGATGGACTTAGAATTCATATTAGCAGAAACAGGTCAAAAAGAAAAAGACAGAAACCAAATGGTTCCACTACTATATGGGACATGGGAAAGATAAACAGAAATCCATGAAGAAAAGCCAAAACAAGCTGACAACCAAATTGAAGTACACAGCTTGGGGGAGGGGTGGGACAGGGTGGGAATGGTCAAGGTGGGGGGTGAATCCCAGAGATCACAGAGATGTGAAATTTATATCTAAATAAAATATTTAAAATAAAATCAAATTGGCATTCCTTTAAAAAAATAAATCTCACTCAAATTAAAAACATTTAAAGATGATCTTCACTCCCTAGATATACACCTACAATACTACAATATCTCACCATAATTCCATCACTGCATTTTCGAGGTGAAGCCAATATTGCACTCTTTGATTTCTGCAATAAGTAGTTTCCCTCCCCTACTTTTGTTATTCTACCAATGCATTCTCCAGTCAGCAAACACTTTCATTATAATCAAATCATGTCTCCCCTTGTGCTCAAAACTCCCCACTGTATTTCCATTATATTTAGAATAAATGACAAATGATGCCTTTATCTGCCTGTTTATAAGTTTAACAGTGTCCCCTACCACATTTCTTCCTGACTTAGGACTGTAGACTTACTCTCTTCTCTTCATGAAATGTTCTTTCCCTTTACTCTTGTACACAGTCCTTTACTCACCTCATTCATATCATCTCCTCAATATGGCCTCTTTAGCCATTTCACTTAAAATATATCTCAGCCATTATCCAACTAACCTGCTTATATTTCTCACAATACTGAAAATGCCCTAATAATATACTGGGATCTCCCCATTACATTAAGTTTTTGAGAGGAATGATTTGCTATAATCTGCTTCTTTTTAAGACCATGAGGACAGTTTTGGCATGTAGTTTCTGACTTTTTAAAGAATTTCCTCCCTCCCCTCTTCACTCCTTTCTTTTCTACTCTTCTCTATTTTCTCCCCCTTTTTTCCTCTCCCATCTTCCCTTCCCCAATCCTTTTTCTCTTATGGAACAGTCATCCAATCAGTCAGAAGTGATCTGCATGAAATAGCATAAAATGGATAAGCAACATATTTGAACTTTTATATTATGTTCCTTATCATTTTCAGGTAAGAAGGAAGTAGTGAATGACACTGTTCATGTGGGCATAACTAAATACTATTGTTATGATGCACACACATAACCAACAATAGCTATCGTCTAGAGAAATTTCTCACTATGCCCTTAGACAACAAAGTACTAAAAGGAATTATATAGTAGCTATTTACCTCTTAGTCCTCTACTACAAACATGCTCTTTAGAGATATATCTATTTAGAGATGACATCATCATAATTCCAAGGATGTTTCCCTTAACAATCACTTCTGCTTCTGAAGAAACATGTTTCTAATAAATTCCCCTAGAGGAAAAAAGAATAAAGACTTGATGCATTAAACTTTCTGGTTCTAGGGATGATTAGTTATATGGCTGACACTGTAATTTTTGTTTTGTTTTTACCATTCATAACATATAAACATTAAAAAAATCACTTTCCAATTTACATTTTAGTTATTGATTATAAATCCAAACATTACAGTAAAATATATAGGACTATCTAGTTCAGTTAAATTTTTATAAATAGATCCACTTTTGACCAATTTTTAAAAAGAAAGTGTGCCAAGATTGTGATTTGACTTCAGTGAGAGATTTAGAAACAGGAGTCAGAATTTACAGTTCTAAATTTGTTTCAGCTCATAACAGCTAATGCTCTGCCCTAAATTCAAAAAAACTTCCTCCTCATATTCCAAGTTCTTACATTATCTCATAGAAAGGTATTGATTTTAGCTGTTCTGTTTCAATAAACATCAATAGAAATTTTCTAACTTAAAACAAATCTGTGTCAATTTGAAAAATAAGACTTTGATTGCATTGCAAAAGTAATTCCAGACAAAGTATTGAGTTGTGTGCTCTTTCTTTCCATCATTTAGTTCTTAATGCAAACAAAGATCTCTAGATTAAAAACAAAGATAATGTTACATTTCCCCAAGTACCATCATGAAATTGTCTCCCAATTTGTTTTGGTTTTATATATTTAACAAAATAATCCTTTACAGCTAAGTTGCAAGTTTACCATGTCTGATCCAGAGACATCCTTCTAATTTAGAGCTCAAACAGAGCAGAGCAGATTTTTAATTCATCAAATGAAGCAAAATAATTTTCATATATAAAGAAACTTCATTAGGGGAAAAATATAACATATTGGCAGGTATTTAAGATCAGTACTGTAGTATATTTTGTATAGTATAGGCTGTTAGGAGCCAAAAGGAGGAAATGTGCACATAGAAACCCCTTCAAATTCACAAAGTCTTGTTTAAATATAAAGTAGCAATAACACCTAAGGCACTTATATTTAAGATGGCACATGTCCTAATTTTTAGTCACATTTGGATAGTGTTCCTCTGTTCTTTAACATCTTGAAAACTTCACCTAGCACTGCTTCCCTTCTCAACATAGCCACCAGATCATGAGTTGATAGTCTGTCTTTTCTGTCCGCTCTACTATTTCCCTTCATTTTAGTCAATAAATAGCAGAACACAAATGGAGCAGCAGTGTTAGAGGGGGCGATGCTGGCCAGTGAGCAAAGCCACAGCCAACTCTCCACCACCTTTACACCTCTTGCATCTGACTGCAGCTCCCTGTACGCTGCCACCAGACTTCCTCAAGGAGGTTGCTGCTGGGAAGGAGGAGGGCATAGTTACTACTGTGAAACAGGGAGAAGAACAGGTAGACACATACCCAGATAGGTCTCTTGTTTTTTGCTTTATTTTTGACTTTGCTATTTTGAATCTAGTTCTCTTCAGAGATAATGACAGCCATCATCTTAGTCCTTTGGTGGGTTCAGCTCCTGCAGTACCTGTGTAACTCTGGTTGGTTTTTCTCCCAATTTTTTGGGCCTTACCAGCCTTCCTGCCAGGAGGTACCTTGGACTTTTCTCCTAGGAACTTTGCTTTTGGACTTGGCCCAAGCAGCTCTGGGCTAGCCTCTTTGGTACAAGGGAATAGGTGATCTTAGTAATAGGAAGAGAGTGGCACCCCAGGACTCCATACCTGTCCATGCTAAGTGGGTTATCCATCTGCAACATCAAGACAAAACGTAGTCTAGTGAGTAAGACCTTCAATTAAAAAAAGCTTTAATACAACTAGTGTGCAACAATTAGTGTGCAATAGAGAGAAGAGAAACAATATAGTTTCCAAATCAGGCACTAAAAGTTACTGATCCCCTCACGGGCAAATGCCCAACAAAATAGGGTTGTCCCAAAGCAGCCAAGACCCAAAAATTTGTCACAAATCAAGGCATCTTCTGATGGGGCCCATGGGAAAGGGGCAGAGGGGGCCAAGCAAATCTGAAAGGAAAGGAGTAAAATCATAATCAAGGTAAAGGCTGTCATTATCAACACCTTCCCACCCCCGCCCATAAGAAACTAATATCTGTTTCTTTCAAATTTCTCCTTCCATGTTTCCCAAGTTTCTGGTATATGTCTAAGGCCAAGAAGCATGATTTTTTTCACATTTTTCTGTTCAATGTGACCCCTCAGTCTTATTGCTCCACATTTCTCTGCTTCTCTGCCACTTCTCCTTCAGTGTTTTTCCCCAGTCCTTCTTCTAGTGTCCCCTCCCTGTCCAGCTCTTCCCTTCCTGAGTGGGGCAGAGAATTTACAGTTACAATTCCTAGTTTCCCCTACCTGCCCACTCCGTCCTTTCTTAGAGTGAAGCATGAATTTTACACTATCACAGTCTCAGAGTTCGATCAGTTTTCTATGTTTTGAAATCCTTCCCTACACACAGGAATTTATTCCCATCCTTTCTCCATCAGAAATACATCTCAGTATGATCTGGCTTCCAATATGCTTCCTTTCTCCTCTCCCCTCTTTCTTTCTCCACTAAATAAATATTTTCTTTCTAGACCTATCCAAAACTGTCTTTCTTAAACTTTCACTAAAAAGTGGATATTACGTAAATCATTTTTTCTTCCTTTCCTCTTACTAACCTCCCCAGTTCAGTTTTTCTTCATCAGTCAGGAACTCCTACTTGAATTTGACATACAGCTATAAAAAAAACTTGAGAATAAAAATAATGGATGAATTAATGGGAAAAAGAGATGCTGTATTCTTGGTCCCCTCTTGGTCAGTATGCCATGATTCTCTGATCTACATTATGTTCACTCATGTTGTTTTCTGACTTCTGCTTTTGTGATACCTTTATCATATCACAGCTCTTATTGAAAAATGTTAACTTGTGCTTCATTACACTTTAAGGAGTAAAGTAGCTGAAAAGTAAATGTGTGTGTGTGTGTCTGTAAGGTTATATGTAAAGTGAATATGAATTGAATATGAGTGAAGAGATGAATATAACATATGTATTGGTGTGATGACTATAGAAATTAAAAAAAAAAGTTTCAGAAATGGATAGTAGTATCCTGAAATGTTTGTAGTTCATAATAGTCCTGATACTTTTCTTTATATTAACCATAACTGTTTTAACTATACACTCTTGTATATTTTAATCAATATTCTAGATAGGTAAAATTTTTTTCCTTATTTTATTAGATGGATTTATTGTAAATCTTTTGGGTATGATATAATGATCCCTAAGTTGAAGTAATACATGGGATTGCTTCCCAAGGGAGAGAAAGTATTATATCTTCTCAAAGATTGTTATTTAAGACTAAGTCAGAGAGCTTACATAGAAGTCCTTTCAACATACTTTTTGCATTTTGCTTATACTTTCTGTCTATGAGAGAATATTCTAAAGCTAGAAAGACTTTGTTTTTAATAGCTAATTGACCAGACCACCAATTGCTTTATGATGCTCTAGCTCTGAATACAGTACAGAGTATTAGATTAAGGACTTTTTTTTTCTGCCTTGACCAGCAAGAACAGGAGCATTGGGGAATAGAAAGCAGGACCCCTGTTTCCCTATTGCAGAATTCTTTGTTCCTTGAACCACAGGGAAAATTAGTTTGAATAGTTGTGTGTAAAATGGATTTAGTCTATAGATCCTATCACCTTTTATCACTCTGGTAAGGAAGTGTTCAATTTAATAAGACATGGTATTAACTGCAATTGCTTTGTTTAGGACTTTTAGAAAGATTAACTATTCTGGACTCTTCTGCCTTTCTTTTTTCTTCGGCATGATCTGTGATTAACACTAAAGGAGGTAATGGCAGCAGGGTGGAGGGGATATTGAAGGTGCAGCTTTGATGAATATCAGGGATTTGGGTCTCACTGTGTCCCACATGCTTTGTTTGGGATCTCTGTGATCAGGATCTGCCAGGGTAGTCTCAGTGGTTTCCAGTTTCTGTCTAATGGAAAATAAGCAAAGATTTCTCTTTGGTTGCATTCTGATACTAAGTTGTCTATCATTTGATCTTGCAGTCTTGCAAATAGAAATTGAAGAAACACAAAAGCAGTTTTCTTAGTTGGGATTCTGGGCCCCCATACTCAGTCATATCACATACCACCTCTCTGCACCATACTCACAATCTCAATCTCTGTTTAGTATTTCATTTCCTTTCAACAAACATTTGTTGAGTGCTGGTCATTGTATTAGGTGTGGAAGGGAGATAGGAGAAGCATATAAAACCTGGCCTCCTCCTTTGTTTTCATTACCTCGGTATCACAATTGTATCTTCCACCGTAATTTGTTTAGTAATCAAGATTAGAAACTAGCCACAGAAAATATACTTGGAGGTATAAAGAAGCAAAGACAGTAAATGTAGCAAGTCATAGGCTACAGGGTTAGGTTACAGCAGAAGGTAGATAGACAGGATCCCAAGACTTGTAGTGAGGAAGCTATCAGGTACTTACTCCCAGGTGACTTTAGTTCACAGTGCCACTCACAGTGAAAACACACACCATACATACTTTGCATCCTGACACATATGTTTTGCAAAAATTATCCAAATGACTTGTCATTTGTCAACTTAATAACTAACAGTTTCAGGAAATCTTGTTAAAGTTAGTTAACATTAAAGAGTATTTAGATAGATTAAATATTGAATATTAAAATTAATATGAATGGATGCTCTTATTATTTTATCCTGCAAATATGATGATGACAATTTACATTTTCATCCTCCCCTAAAGGGATTTTAGGGAATGCTTTACATATTTCTATGTAAATGATAGAACACAAAATTACCATCTTTATTTTAGAAATAGAGAAATTGAGACATTGAATTATGTAATGGCTTCAATAAGCCAGGAAATAAAAATTAGAATTCCTAATTTTAAAACTGAATTCTACTCTGAAGGCAGAAATAGATTGTCCAAAAGAAACTTTTTTGCTTCTTTTCTTTGGGCTTAACCAACTTATGCTTTTAACACAATGAAGAAATCACAAAAGTAAAGTGACTGTATTGTATAGGGTAGGAGGAGGAGGAAAGTGACTGCCCCTCTGTTTTTTGTCAAGATTGATATGTTAAGAAGGTCATTGGGAATAGGGGAAATCCTCTTGAATTGGTACATATTTGTAGGGTAAATGAGTTGTTTGGGTTTTTTCCATGTTAGCCTCTGTGAAAAGCACCTGTGGTGTTGTGTCCTCATGATTGTGTCCTCACCCTCAGTGGGTGAGCATATGTGTAAGTGTGCAAGCCTGGGCTTAGGAGAAATGGGATAAAAGGGCAGCAGCACCCTGACAAGAGAGCCCAGTGAGAGCCCGTGAGAGAGAATTCCCGAGAGAAAGGCCAGAGAAAGAACGTGAAGATTCTTAGGGTACTGGGAGCTCTCTTACCTCCCTGGGCCCTAGCCTTCCCTGCCTCCTGTGTCTGTGTAACTGCTAGAACCAATAAAGGACCGACCAAGAGCCTGGTGCCTGCACTACGATTGGCATCATGAACATGCTGCTTGCAAAACAATATTGCTTTTATATTGTGGGATGAACCAAAAATAAACAGTTCTGAGGGAGCAGTTTCTAAATGTCAGAATAGTGGCTATAATCTTTGCTTTCTTGTATAATTCACTGCAATGGGAAGGTAGCATAACAGTCACCTCTGGTGCTAAGCTTAATTTGTCTTCTTTGATTTGGAATTTAGATAGTTTAAATTTAGCGTTCATGTGGGTTAATTTTGAAGGACATATGGGTTTAAAAAAATAGCTGTATTCCCAAGTTGCTGAAACAGTTTTGTAAACTTCATGAATTGTTTATAAATTTTTCCTTCTATACTTTCAAACATTTTGCAAATAGGTAAGTTTTTACTGTGACAATTTAAGCACCTGCTATTGATGCTGTGTCTAACATGTTTTGACAGACATGGGCACTTTTCTACACACAAATTGCTATTGTGTTTCAGCATAACTCAAGTTTCAAGCACCTGAATTAGAAACCAATGTAATGTGTTCTATTGGCAGTTCTACTGCTTTTGACTTCATTAAAGAAAACTCACAGTTTTCACTAATAGTTGAAGGAAGGAGTGATTATATCTAAAACATCAGACATCAGCAGTAGCAGCAACAACAATTCATAGCCCTGAGAAGGATTTCAAATAACCAATCCTGTTTGTAATTTAAGCAGTTAAATCTACTCCCAGTAGACATTCATTGCCTGTGATGACTGCCTGTGATGACATCAGCCAGTTGACCAGTAGAACCTCATTTCCTTGATTATGTATTATCAAGATATTTTTAAAAAGATTTAAATAGCTGTGATAGGAGGAACTTTTTTTTTTTTTAAGACTATGTCTTGCTATGTTGCCTGGGGTAGTCCTGAACACATGGACTCAAGTGATTCCTAGCCTCATCCTCCCAGGTAGCTGGGATTACAGGTGCACACCACCATGCCTGGCTATTTTTCAGAGACTAGATCTTGCTACATTGTCCAGGGTAACCTCAAACCCGCAGACTCAAGTGATCCTGGAACTCAACCTCTAAGCATTGGGATTACAGTAACGTGCCTGACTAGGAAGAAACATTTAATGGAAGAAAGTAAGATTTTTATTTACAAGTATAACTGAATCCTGAGGTGCCAGAGTCCCAACAAAATGCTGGGGAGTCTTGCCTCACCCCACTACCTATGGGTACTTCCCTGCCCTGTGTTAGCCAGTATGAGCACATACTTCCGAAGTCTCCTGTGGCATCTACTTAGATTTTGCAGCAGGAGTTTCTCTGGCTGCTGCCTAAGTGCTGTCTATGGGCCAGCAGGCACAGACCACTTTAAGCAACCCCTGGAGCCACAAGCAGCGATGCCCACACCGTGCCTGGCTAATATGCCAGAGTCCGAGTAGAACCCACCCTGTAGCAATTCTGGGATTTGCTGCATATCCCAGTGCTGCTGCAGACTTTCCTTACCCCCCATATTATTACACCCAGCCTCACTGTAGCCAATTTGACCACTGCTTATTGGAGCTTACTGGCCCATGAACCTGCTTAGATCCCAAGGAAGATCAGGTTTGTGCAGGTCTAAGATTTTCCTTTTTGTGATCTGAATCTTTATGGTACCAATCAAGCTCCATGGATTAATCAGGTTAAGGCTCAGTTTCATTAGGTAAGCATTTGGACTGAAAAAATGCAGTAAAGATTAAAAAATTTGGTCGGGGTGGCAGACCCTGAAAGAGGATAGAAAGCAGAGCAAGAGTCATTTTGACTCATTCTATGTCTGGCCTTCAAAGAAAGAAGTCAAATTGGGTCAAAATGGGGCAGAAGCCTCCAACCAACAGGCCACTTTTTAAATGTGACTTCTGCCATCCAGGTTCCCTCAGGTTCGTGCCACCTGCATGTAGCAGTTGTCTGTCAATTGCAGTTTAACACAGGGTTTATTAACAAGGAAATTCAACAGGGAAATCAAAAGTCCTCAAACCCACAAGTGGCAGTTATCTTTTACCCCATCACCATTTTCTTACCCAGTCACCTCAGTTCCAAAGGTTCCATAGACACAGATCCATGATGGTGTCCTTTTGCCCCTCCAAATCTGAGGTAGGCACTCTGCAAAGTTCCATCTTTCTCCAGCATCTTGTCTTCACTTCTCTCCAGTGTTCTGAGCTGCCCGCTTCTCCAAATCTCTTCAAACCACTTCAACAAAATGCTGATGCCATATCAGCTTTCAAAATCTGTGACCATCTCCAGGTACCAGCTCACTATGGCACCTTGCTGCAGTGCCAAACTCTCCACACGAGCTACTCTTCTTCCAGCCACCACGGCTCCTTGCCAACACCAGCAGCTCACTCTTCCAGGGTGCTTCTGTCCAGCCCAGTCACTTAGGCTACCCACCAGTCATTTTCTTGTCTCTCACCTTCCCAAAAGTCTCTCTCTAGTATCGGCTTCTCTCTCTCTGCAACAAAGTAAAAGTATTGTTTCTGTTTAAGCCTCTTTTACCTCTGTGTTGTTCACACGCAGTGCCTACATTTTAATACTGCCAATCATATTGGGGTCCTGCGTTCAATACTGTCTATATTGGGCTTCAGAAGGACTCAGTAGTCAGCTTCTGAAATTGAGTTGAAAAGGAGGGGATAGCCTCCAATTTACAAGTCCCAGGTCCGTATCACTGGTGTGTTCCAGTTGCCACTTATGATGCAATTTAACAAGGGATTTTAACAAGGGAGTTCAACAGGGAAAACAAAAAGTCTTTAAAACCACAAGTGGGCAGTTATCTGACCCCAGTCATCATTCTCAGTCCCAAAGGTCCCAAAGACACAGTCCAAGATGGTGCCCCTTTTGCCCCTCCAAACCTCAGAGGTTGGCACTCTGTAAAGTCCAGTCTTCCTCTGGTGTCTTCTCTTTTCTTCTCTCTCCAGAATCCCAAGCTGCTCCGCTTCTTCAAGGTGCTTCAAACTACTTCCCCAACTGCTGATGTACAAATCAGCTTTCCAAATTTCTGCCCATCGCCAGGTACCAGCTTTCCAGGTCACCTTGCTGCAGCATCACATTATGCTGGCCACTCTTCTGCTGGCCACCATGACTCCTCGTCACCACCAGCTCACTCTTCTAGGGGGCTTCTGCCCAGTTGGTCACTCAGGATACTCTTTACCCACCTACCATTCTCTTTTCTCCTCTTTGGAAGCTCCACTCCTGCGTCCTTCTCCAGGTGCCAAGACCTCTGAGCCATCAGTTTCATGTGATTCTGCTTGTGCTGCTTCCTCTGCCAGTTGATTTTGTTTTGTTTTGCTTTGAGACTAGGTCTTGCTATTTTTTTGCCTGTGGAACTGCAGGCTCATGTTGCCCGGGATACCACAGACTCAAGCAATCCCCAGCCTCAGCTTCCCAGGAAGCTGACATTACAGGCGGATGCCACCATGCCCAGCTATTTTTTGGGGACTAGGTCTCACTATGTTGCCCCGAGCGGGGCTTGAACTACAATCCCTGGTCCCCGCCATGGCTTCGAAGACTGCCACTTACAGGCATGCGCCACCATGCCCGGCCCTCTGTCAGTTTTAACTGCCACCAGTTTTTAAATACCACGGTCCCAAGATTGGTGGAAGGTCACCCAGTTTCACTTCCAAAGAATAGAAGCATCAGGCAGTTGACCACCATAGAATGCAACAGACCTCCACTGATCTTAACAGAAACCTGGCTGCCGTACCTGACTTTGACTCCTCTATCTTTGACATTGCCTGCAAGAGGGCCCAATGTCTCAAACAGCTGTTAGTTAGTGGTGGATACCAGCAGCTCACAGGCTGGAGTGTCTGACAGGTGTTTCCAGCTTCATTTGTAATTGGAGCTAAATTACAACACTTGTAATGTCTTGTCTTTGAAGGCAAACTGACGGACACTGCCAAATTAGGGCCACACAAAAGTTCTGAGAGTGGGTAAAAAAAAGTCATCTACTTTCAGTCAGTTCTGGGCCAGATGTGATGTTCACTATTTCATAGTTTATGCATCAAAAGAAAAGGAAGTAAATAAAAATATAACTGCCACCTTAACAAATAGTCCTTTATTGTTTTTGGACAGAAATTAGTAGCAAACATTAACTGAATTATTTTAAGCTTTGATGAATGTTTTTTCAAGACTAAATGCTGTATTATATACCCAATAGATTAAAAGTCAGGAAGGCAGAGCATCCATACACATTCACACGTACAAACACACACACACATACTCTCCAGTACCTTGCACATAGTATTTATCTGTAAAATATTTAGATAAATACTGCTAATTGATAGTCTCTCAGTTGTTTAAAATTCTACTTTTTCAGTATACTCTTATTTTTATATCTGGATTTTTTTATTTAAAATGTGCATTTATTTCTCTCCCAAATAACTGATTTACATTCTTCAGGATAATTTAGAAAATTAGGCAAAATAAAAAAATATAATTTATCAAGATATAGTTTTCACTTTACTTTTTAAGTGTTGAAGGTCAGTTTAGTTAGATGTCAGAATTGTAGATTATTTCTTTGATCTTATTTTCTGCATACAATCTCAGTATTATTTTATAGTTATGACCCATCCTTTCTCCTCCTTCCCTCCACCCCCCTCCTGTAGCTCCTACCTCCGTTTCCTTGCAAGTCATTGATTGGTGTTTTCCCGTTGTTCTCTTTCTTTTCTGGTGTAGTATCCTTAATTTTTTTTTTTTCTGCTTAGATTTCCTAGGGAGGCTTTATAGCAGGTAACTAGTCTAAGATGTCTGGAACCGCTTGTCATTGGGTTGTGTGAAGCTGTCATCCTGGCTTCTTGTTTGTGGCACTTCCTTTGATGGAGGTGATTGTCATCTTTTCTCCAGACCTGTGTGATCATGGGGTTTCATGACTCCTTGTTATGTTGGCTGTCTCCTCTGTTCTGACATTTGCTCTATTTTATGCTTCCAAACCTTATTGTTCAGGTGTCTGGGGTTGCACTCACAACTCACAGTCATTTATGGTAGAGAGGTTCCCCCAGTGGGGACAAACTCCAGTGGGTGGCTGATCCATCTCCTCTCCTCTCTCCTGGTTTGCAATTCTGAGTGGGGTCACAGCCCCATCTCTGTGACTTTTCTCCCCCTTTGTGGTAAGGGGTTGCTTTGCTGGTGTTTATGTATCACTGCATCAGGGGTTTGGTGCCCTGGACCCCTGAAACTTTGTAAGTGTAGTTCTGTGATAGGTCATCTTTTCAGTTAGATTTACAGTTTTGTCTTTTATGGTTCCTTCCAATCATGCTTTGTTTGGGTCTCACCCAGGTGACTAATGTGTCCAGGGTCTTTATTCTCCTCTCATATATGTCTGTAGCTGGATTGCTTTTCTTCTTATTCCTATGAAAGTCTGTTAGAGGAGGTGGAATGGGAGTGAACAAGAGGGGACCCCCCTCATCGACCCCCCTCATCGGCTCACCTCCAGCAGGGGTAACACCTCCATCCCCAGACACCCGAGGAACTGAGATTTGCTCTCCCAGCCCTCTTCCCCCATGTCCCCTGTCCCTAGGGCTGTGACGGAGCAAAGCTCTGCCTGCCTATTAACATCCTGATCTGTAACCAAAGTTTTGGCTCTGATGCACCAAGTGACCTCTGCCAGCTCCTAGATTTTTTTTGTTTTTAACCTAGCCACAGGAATCTCCCCATCACAAACAAGAAAGCTTCATGATGGCACTATTTACTTTTGCAGTTCAGTTAGATGTCACAGAGAAAGTTTGCTAGGATTCCTCCTCACAGTATTTTTTTCAGTTTTGGTAAAAATTGTTTAGAAAGCCACTCCCATCAGGAAACTTATAACTAGTTTTTCATCCTGCCTATTGATTTTTTTGACAGTGAAGCAGAAACATTTTTATTATACATGCCATAACACCTCTATTCTATTAGATTAATTCTGAGTCATATTTGTATATATAAAATCTTCGAGCAATTTCTCTTATAAATGCTACAAAACTTGCTAAAATTTTACCTCCGAACACTTTACAGTATTATGGAAAATATTTCATTTGCTTTTGTCCATGGAATAAAATTTTGTTTCAGTATTAAATTACTGAGCTTTTCAAAGCTCAGAAATGGCATATATATTTATATGTTATATATTGAGAGTTTAAAAAATCTTATTGATTAAAAAATTACCATGAGACATTTAAAGGTAAATGTATTTTAAATATTTTTGCCTTATTTTCCATTCTTATTTTTTTCAGCATAAAAATTTTCAGTTATGTTTTGGTTTGGATTTTTAACATAACAGTTGTTTTCATGACATCTAAACATTTCTTTTTCATTTTAAATAATAAAATGTCTCAAATACAATAAAACAATCAAATAGAGCTAAAGGCATTAAATTAAAAATCAGCAGCTCCTTGCCCTTTCACATTTCCCCTCCCTTTCTAGATGCATTCTGTTCTGATATGATACTTGTAGTTATAAATTCTGTGGTTTGCCTCCACAGATCAATATTTTTATAGACCTATTTATTCATTTTCTATATAAAACATTGACTAGTTGAGTTTTCAGCTGCTACAATCATTCTTCCCTTTTATCTTTTAAAATTGGTTTTGTCACAATGTTTGGCTAAATTAACAGCATTTTCATGATTGTAGTATATAAGTAAAAATCATTACTGAGCCAACTGTTACACTTTTATTTCAATAATATACTACCTTTAGTCAGCCCTGGAAGAGACAAATACTTAGTTTTCAGAGGGCCTATCCATAATCCTTTATGAAATGATCCAACACATCTGGGAAATTCTTATATTAACTTTTGCCAGATGTTCAAAGATATTAGATAGGTTCATTTTTGTATTCTTCCCATAAAGCATCCTCCCATCCTCCCCCCCCCCCCCCCCCCCCCCCCCCCCCCAGCTATCTAGCACAACACACTAATATGCACTGTGCTCTCTAGGTCAGCTGTATTTGGAACTTCTTGAGTTGTTTTCTACATGAAACCTCCAGTGTTCTATATACCAGGTCTACTTCTTATTTTCATTTCTTTTAGTGAAACATGTCCTCTAGTAACTTCTCAAGAAGGTAGAAATGGGTAGTAAACTTTTGAATTATTGGGTCTCTATAAACATTTTTTTCCCTGTCTTCCTGTTTGACTAATAGTTTGGATGAAGAGAGAGTACCAGTTAAAAAATTACTGTCCTGGAGTTTTGTATGGCATCATCCCCCTGTTGTGTAACCAGATCAAGCCACTCGGGTTTATTGTTGATTTGGGCAAATGGAAGAAGAATCTTGGAGAATTTATTATATCCAATATTCCTTCTATTTGGAGACAGCTATTCTGAATCAAAGAACAATATACACACAGGCTGGCAGGCAGAGAGAGTGAGACTAACTCTGAGAGAAGCTAAATAGCACCTACTAGCCTCCTTTACACTGTTAAGTGGCCCAGTCACACAACGGAGACATTGTTGCAAATGTAAACACTTCTGTTGTTAGCTAATATTTCAAATTATGATTTCCTCTTGGTATAGAGGGCAAAAAACAGACTGATTTTGACTGATTTTCCTTATACCCATCTTTTAGCATCTAATGTGACTGATGAAAGTTCCAGATGCTATTATGATTTTCCTTTTATTGAGTTTTGGTATTTTTCATTTTGTTTGGAGTTTTCAGTTTCCTTTTATCTCTGTGCTTTTATTTTTTTTCAATCATTAACCTAGTCATTCTGAGAAATTTTCGTATGAATAATTTATTTTGTTCTAAATTTTTATTTATCTTGGGAGTTGTGTGGGAAGAAATTAAAACTGTTAGATTTGGGACTTTCTGATCTGATCTTCAAATACTTTCTCCTTAAGTCTGTAATACTTATTTGTCCAGCTCTTTAAAGTCCTGCCCTATGGAATCCTTACTAAAAACCTATGATCATGCACTCTGCAATGCAGAAAACTGAGAATCAGATACTTCAATAGCATACCAGTCTGGGCTGGTTAGCTGTTTAGCTAATTTTCCATCTAGGCTGTTTAGCTGTGATCGTATCTTGGTATCTTCAGACACCTCTCACTAAGCAGTGTTTGAAATTTCTATAGAGGAAGTACCTGGAGATCACAATTTCCAACATTCTTCCTGGGTTTTCCTTGTCTCTTCCTCTTTTTTGCTTTTCCTTTCCCATTCCCCACCCCCCCACCCCCAAATCCTATATAATATAACCAGGCCTGCACTACTTTTTGTCAAATAGTTTTCAGTTTTACTCTCTCTGTGACTGGGATTAAGTTGAATTTGTGTGTAGCAAACTGATTCTGCAGGGGTGTCTGAACAAGACTCATACAGGGTCATGGACAGTCCCCTTGGTCCAGTTTTCAGATTTGGATAGCATTTCCCTACAGTGTGCTGAGAGGGAAGAAAACATGAAGGTAGTTTCTGTTTCCTGTAGTGACTTTAGTAGACCAAAATTTGCATTTTAATATATGTAAAACTTTGTAACGAGGGGCATTTCCAATGAACATTAGTAATAGTTGCTATTCTAATTTTCAAATTCTGGTCTTTAAAAAACTGTCTTAATAAATATTCTTAGTGAAAAGCTGGGAGGTCTTTTAAACACTTTCACAAAGCACCACTTTAAATGGTGATCATATAGTTTATTTAAATTTAAAACAGTAATGTTTACAATGTTTTTATTTATTTATCAAAAAAGTTTTGTTCTATAAACATAAACTCAGATTTTGAAGATAGTAGCTAATATAATTCAAAAACAAGTGAGGGATTATTGTTTACTATGTTTCAACATGGACAAAAACAGAACTTTCTGAAATTTTGCCTTCCAACTTCTTAATATCATTTAAAATTCCTAGGACCAAATATCACTTTCAATGCTTTGTAAAAAGAAAATTCAGTATCTACAAACTAAGGTGATTAGAAGGAGAAAGGGGTCAGATAAAAGGAAAACACATTAAAATTTTATTTTTAAGTCTCACAAGGGTCTATTTGAGTATATATATTTTTGTGAGCTAAGGTTGTAAGTGCTATTACAGGCAAAAATGAAATTGAAATAGAGAGTGCATTATGCCTTATAAAAATATAAACAAGAAATGCTAACAAGAAAGCCCTAGTAGATAGAGTATTTCTGAAAGTTGTTTTCATTCACCCATGTTAGAATAATAGTAGTACTAGAACTCATTTTCTGGGTAGAGTGTAGTGTAATAAACAAGAGCAGAATACTTGTAACACTGGGTATGCTACTGAAGTATCTGATTCTCAGTTTTCTACATTGCAGAGTGCATGATCATAGGTTTTTAGTAAGGATTCCATACGGCAGTGTAGCATAGAGTGTGTGTCACCACTTGATGCACAGTAAATACTTAAAGATGAGGTAGGTGGGTTTTGTAAAAAAAATAAATCTATGCATTAGTGTGCATAATGTGGAAGCAGGTTGAGGAATGGAGCTTTAGATAAGAGGAAAATCTCCTATCAATCTAGCCCCCTCTGGCACACTAGGGGGTTGGCAATAGCTTGTCTCTCACCTGTAACACAGCTTCCTAACCTCTTTAAAATGTCCCCAAAATATATATTAGTTATAAATGTTGCCCCCAAAGATAAATTCTCCTGTTATTACGGATCTCCACATCCTCCCTACTGTATCTCAAGTACACTTTACTGCTTCCTCATTACATCATGACAACATTTTTTTACTAGGGTATATAAGGGACTTTACAACTTCATTAACGTTAAACCTAAACATGCTTCCCAGGACCCCGATTCTGTGAGCTAGCCTCACAGATAACTAACAATCTCTTCTATCTCATTTCTTTTTCCTTTCCACATGCAACTCCTAACACTATAGAATTCTGAGAAATGTTTTTTTCATGGATTTTGGTCTATGACTCTCATTTTGTGTCTCATTATTCACTTTGTCATATGGGCCACTTGGTCCTCTAAGCTCACTAAAACTAGTAAAGGAAATGGTATTGCTTTGAATATATAGCAGTGAGCTTTATATTTCCAGTTACTAGGTTATTGTGAGCATATAGTATCTATTGAATTAATGAATGCTAAAAATTAAACAAGTTCTGTATTTACTAGAACCAATTAATTTTAGCCTATAGAATATCTGCTTAAGAATTACCCATTATCTGTAAACTTCACACTTCAATTTTAAATGTAAAGATTATTTGTAGCAATAACTTACCTATTTGAATTAGGACTTTGCTCCTTATTCCATATGTAGAAGATGGTTAGGGCATTTTTCATGAAATGATTACTGTAGGGTAAATGAATTAGGCCTTTTCCTTCATTAGCCTTTATATCCAGCACCTGGAGCATTGAGTCTTTCCCAGATCCAGTGGGTGTGCACTTGTGTAAGTGTGCATACCTGGCCTGGTAGAGAGGAAATAAAATAGTGCAGAGAGCACTAGAACAAGCATGAGCAAGAGATCATGAGGAAGAAGAGAGAGAGAGAGAGAGAGATCTTGGGGAGCTGGGCTCATGGTCCTCATGGTCCTGCCTCGTGTGTCTATATTACTGCTAGAATCTACAACCAACAGATTGGTGAGTCTTGCAGTACTGTTGGGGTCACAAACAGACACTAACAATACAATTGGTGATGAGAATAGTACACATAAACTCTATAAAAAGGAGAGAGACAAAGATTTCATAAATAGATACTTGTGTTGGGCTTTGAAAGAAGGAGAATATCAACAGTATTTTAATAAAGATGGATGAAAGGAAAAGTAAACAAAATAGAGGAGACAGAAATAGGCAGGAGCATTCAGAGTTTTTAATATTATTGTAAGTTTGGTTGGTTTCTTTGTAATATGAAGTTTGTTAGCAGTGAGCATATTTTAATTTGATATTATTTCAGGGGGTGTTTATTGCCACTAAAAATATTTTAGGGAGGAAAGCTTAATAACACTTGTGATGGAACCAAAATGAGCCTAGGCATATGGCAAATACACAGTAAAAAATTTTTCCCTCCTGATTTTTCTTCTCAACATTGAATTAGTTTGCACTTATCATCTGACATTTTCCCCTATTGTCTTTCATTGGAAACTCACTTTAAACCATTCATATTGGAAAAATAAGCCTAGAGGTGAATCTGTTGAGGAGAGCTACTGATTGGGTTCTCTGGAAAGTCTACTCAGATGAGCCTGGAAAGTTTTGGCTGATGTGTTCTTGGGATCAACACCTGTGAAAGAGAAAGAAAGGAAATAGGATTAAATTGAGGGAAAAATTTAGTCCTGATACAGTCCCAGTAATTGTCTCAGGCATCCCTACAGGTTGTTCTGAAATGGGATGACATTTCTTATTCACAATATGAATAGTGTCCAGGTTAAGAGTAACTCCAAATGGACCAGGATAACACCCTCACACCCTGTACAAAAAATTAACTCAAAATGGATAAAGGACCTGGAAGTGAGACCTGCAACCATAAAATACATAGAAGAAAACCTGGACAAAACCCTTCATGAATTTCACCTCAGAAATCCATTTGGGGAAACAACTATGGCCAGCAAAAAAATGAAGGAAAACATAAACAACTGGGACTATATAAAACTAAAAAGTTTCTGTTCAGCAAAAGAGACAATAAACAAAACAAAAAGAAACCCAACCAACTGGGAGAAAATTTTTGCCCTGCAGACAAGTGACAAGGGCCTGATAACAAAGATCCACAGAGAGCTCCTACAGCTCAACAAAAACAAAGCAAAAAACCCAATCAAAAAATGGGGAGAAGAACTA
>PVHY01008358.1:0-62149 GCA_004024945.1 Uropsilus gracilis
TTCCTTCCTTCCTTCCTTCTTTCCTTCTTTCTTTCTGAGACTAGATCTCACTTTGTTGCCTAGGGAACTGCAGACTCACCTTGCCTGGGGTACCTCGGACTCATGTGATCCCCAGTCTCAGCTTCCCAGGTAGCTGAGATTACAGGCACACACCACCACGCCCAACTATTTTTTGAGACTAGGTTTTTTGAGACTATGTTGCCCCAGCGGGTCCCAAACCCGCAGACTCAAGCGGTTTCTAGTCTCAGCCTCATATAGTAGGCTGTGATTAAAGGCACATGCCACCGTGCCCGGCTAGTACTTTCTTGATTATGCTAGATACTGGTGACTTCGCTCATCTTGCTTGCATATTCTTAGTGCAAAGTTCTGCACAACAAAAAACTCAAGCATTTCCTTAATATTATTGCAAAAAATATGTCTTTACCTCATAAAACCTCCATCCTACTCCCCAATATGATATCAGGGACTCCTAGTGATTCTGTGGACTACACTTTTAAGAAATACAGCCTTAGACATGTCTCAGTATGCCATTCAATTCAGCCACACCATTTATTTTAATCCATTATGATAGTCTCTGCCTGGAATGGCCTACTTTCTCACATTTTACATGGCTAAGCCTTATGCTGTCAAGGTCAATTTCTGACACCTCTTTCAGGATGGCTTTCTTGATTATGTTTTTGATTGGGAGGTTTTTCTTCTCTCTTTTCATGCCACCATATACTTAGTTCTACTATAGCATTTCTGATAATGTACTGGAGTAACAGTGAACAATGATAACTACCATTTTATAACCACAGACGTTTATTTGCTAATTATTTCCTGACATGGCATCATGCACTTAGCAAATACCATAATTTCTATCATATTTGTCCATTACTCACATTAAAACTTCAGTTCTAGCATACAGAATATAACAAATGGGTAAGTACATATTTTTTTTTTAGCATCTAAGGGATGAGCTCACATCTTATTTCAACAAATTCTTTGACCTTACTTGTGTTTCTCATTTTTTTTCCTCAAAAATCTTTGTTTTACCTATGTGGTAAAACATGCTATACAGAAAAGTACAAAGAAGAAAGCAATAAATGACCCTCACCACTCAGAAATAAAATTATTTGTGTGATTATAGCTATTCCCAAGTGGATCCATATGCTAGAATGATACATGAATTAACAAAATATTATAACCATAGGATTTGACTTCACATTCTATTGTTAAAATGTTTTTAAAAATACAGCAATAAAAACCAGTGAAATTTAAGAGATTGCTGAAATTCAGTTAAATGTTTCTTCAATACAAGGATTATGAATTTTAGAGCTTGCATTAAACTTCCCCTGAAGTGGGGCCCCAGCCAGAGTTAAGCTGGCTGTGTATTTACCCACAGAGGTGTTTTGCTTGACTACCCACTGTTTATTTAAAGAAATAGAAGCTGAATGCCTTGGTGGGGGGCAGGAGCACACAAGGGGGAATTGCCAGATTTCTACCCACTCCTTATTGTCTGCCCCTGGCCACGTCACATACTCACTGAGCACTAAGAAGGGGCAGGGGTGAAGCACATGGCCAGGGACCTGACTGGATTTGAATTCTCATTCCATGACTTGCTAGCTTTGGGGTATTGGGCAGGTTAATTAACATCTCTGTTTCATTTCCCCTTTTGCACAATGAGGCTAGTAATAGACTCTATGGGGTTATCAAAGGGATTAGATAAATTGATATGTGTAAAGGCTTTTAGAGCATTAAGCAAATATTAAGCACTTAACCAAGGTTATTAAATATTACTTGCTATCTGGTTCCTGCTAAAGGTAAAGAAAAAAGTGGGCTAAGAAACTATTAAGAGTTGGAGTCATTGTACTTATAAAACATCATATGGTAATTATAAGACCACTGACTGAATGCCTATTAGAAAATATGGGACAAGAGTCATTGTATTTCTTCCTACCTTATTGTCCCCTTTCTTTTTTTGTTGGCCGGTATGACTTCTGTGTGAATGTTATAGCCATTCTGTTGGATAACTTTCCCTCTTATTTATCTTTGTTTTTATATTTAAGTGGATTTTATGCTCACCACTGGTGCGGGATGGTGGTGGTGGTGGAGGGGTGGGGGTAGATTAAACAATATTCCCATTTATTGGTTGTTTTACTCTGATTCAACTCTTTTTTTTTTTGATTCAACTCTTGACCAAGTAGAACTAGTTTTTTATGTAATCTACAATACTTGAGTCCTTGTTTTATTTGAGATTGTCTGCCTTTAGCATTTATACTTGAATGACATTTTGATGGGAGGCAATATTCTGGGCTGATTTTTTCTTTTCCTTGGAACTTTGTAGTTATCCCCTGTCATTGAAAACTGCAGAGTAAACCCCCCCCTTTTTTTTTTGTATTCTTGCAGGTAATTGGATTCGCCTCCTAGAAATATAAGGAGATTTCTTTTTAATTACTTCCATTTAAATTAACAAACATCTATCGAAATCACTCTTTTTTTAGCCAATAGTTTTGGAAAAGAGATTGAATTCACATGTTGGAGAGATTTTCCTCTACTCCATTTCCTCTACTACATTCTACATAGTCTCTCTACTTATTCTAATTCCTTCACAACCTGAACACCAATAATTTTATATTAGATTTCCTTTTTAATATAGTCTTTAATCATTTTACATTTCATATTCTTCTCCTCAATAGTCATAATTATGTCAATATTCCCTTCAAAAATAAATCTGATGGTTAGCTATGCTTCTTCTGTTACTTATTTTCCTAAGTTATTAGATCTGAAGCAAGATTTTGTTCTACAATTTGTCTCTTTAGTACTTTTTTCTCCCTTTTTATCTCAGGCTGTTATTTTGTTCTTTTGATTTGCTGTTATTTTTAAAAGTCATATTCTTTACTAGAATACATATGTCTGGAAAGGATGAATTCCTGATGAGTATTATTCTGTTCTTTGCTTTGGGTATATTTTCCCTCCATATTGGATTGATTTCTGTATTAAGAACTTTCATGATTCCTGCTCTATTTCCATTCTAACTCATGATTAGCATGTATAATTTGGTTTAATATGAATTTGGCAACTTTCCTTGAAGCCCTTCCTATCTTATCTAAAACTTAGTTGTTTTTCCATCAGATCTATAGTCTACAAGAAAACTGAGGCGGTTCTTCAAGCCTGGCATTTCCCCCTTGAACCTGGACACATAGCAGGTATGCAGAGCTGGGCCAGGTAGCATTTCCCTCTGGTCAGGCTTCTTATATACAAGGTGTTCTCTCTAACTAGTAAGGTGACTCATTATACAAACTGCAGCTGGAGGCCAAGCTGTCAGAATTGGGTGAAGAGATCCAAATTCCTACTTTTTAACATTTTCTGCGAGGCACAAGTGAGTTTTTTTTGATTTTTGATTTTGGGAACTCCCCTGATTCATGAGTGTTGGAGGAAATAGCACATTGTGTGAAACAGTACTAGAGACAAAATGGAGAGGCTCTATGGATGAAGGAGTTTCCTCATTGTCCAGACATGAAAAACCTGTTAAATACCGACTTCAGGGAGGAATTACTACCTACACTGGACAAGTCTGTTAAACACTCTGACTTCAGGGAGGAATTATTCCCCAAGTTGGAGGGCCAAAACACTAACCCTCAGCAGGCAGTTACGCTCCAAAATCATAATGTTATTTACCCTAGCAATGGGGTCTGTTGGGGGTGTCCAAGCAGGAGCTGGGGCTCTGCTTCCTCATGGAAGTTGTTGGGCCCCTCTGAGAGGACTGCAATGTGAATATGGTTCTAGGCCTAGGAGCTCTTTACCTGGAGGAAAAAAGAAAAAGCAAGTCTTTAGCAAAAACAAAGCAAGAAACTCAGTCAAAAAATGGGGAGAAGAACTAAAATGATGCTTCTCCGAAGAGGAAATACAAATGGCCAACGGGCACATGAAAAAATGCTCAACTTCACTAGCAATCAGAGAAATGTAAATCAAAACCACAATGAGATACCACCTTACACCAGCAAGAATGGCCCATATCAAAAAACAGGCAGCAACAAGTGCTGGTGAGGATGTGGAGAGAAAGGGACGCTCTTACACTTCTGGTGGGAATGCAAATTGGTCCAGTCACTATGGAAGGCAGTATGGAGGACTCTCAGACTAGTGAAAATGGAACTGCCATTCAATCCAGCAATAGTTCTTTTGGGAATCTACCCAAAGGAGACCTCAATGCTTGTATAAAGGGACACCTGTGCTTGGATGTTTACTGCATCACTGTTTATAATGGCAAGGACATGGAAACAACCCAGATGTTCAAACCCAGATATATACACCATGGAATATTATGCATCAATTAAAAATGACAAATCTGATGGTTTTATGATAACATGGATGTACCTAGAAGAAATCATATTGACAGAAACAAGTCAGAAAGAAAAAGACAGAAACCAAATGGTTTCACTAATATATGGACAGCCAAATGAGAGAACTCAATGGGGAGGGGGGTTCCAGCTGGAGTGGTCAGGGAGGGGAGGAGGTGGGTAAGTCCTAGATTTTTCATTGATGTGAAATATATATATATGTCATATATATATATATAAAACAAGTCTTAAAATGTAATTTAAAAATTGTTACTAATTGAACTAAAATTGGTTAAAATGGTAATATTTGTTATATTTTACAATTAAAACCAGTATTAATAAAATAATGCATGTCCATTGTTGACAATTTGAATAACCAATTCTATTTAAAGAAATAAAATCATTTATATTCATTCTTTCACTCTAACATTTGTATTACATTTTTATATGCAAATGGATGTTTATTCTGTTGAGTTTTTATAGTATTATGTAAAATGTGTGGGGTTTTTTAGTGGCTATTTATAAGCTGAGCATATTTGTCATCAAGTGTCATTTGAAATTACCTTTTTAATGGAATCAAAATAATTCATATCATTAATTTATCAAATTGAATTTTTTCCATGCCTATTGAGGCTTTTTCATTTTTTTTTCTGGAAAAACAAACACTTCATTAAATATCTTTAAGCTTATATTTATCTAAGAGACTTTCTGAAAATGTAAAACTTTTTCTTGTCTTTTGTTCTACTTAATCCTATATTTTCTTAAATGGGTGATTCAGGTCTAACTTTTTAGACACTTCAGCCTGCAAAATCTGCTTCCTTTTCTGATTCCAATTGCAGTCAGATATCATTTGATGGCATATCAAGCACATATGTCTATGTGTAACCCATACTAATATTTTTCTAATAATGTGATATATATATATCCATATGGCTAATATATATTGACTACTTACTGAATCCTCTCAAAGTACTTTACATGAATGACCTCATTTTATCTTTGCATTACTTTACCTTGTTTGGCAAAGCAAGGTAAGTGTTTTACCTTGGGAAAATTGAAGTTGAGAAAACTTAAGTGGCTTGCATAAGATTCCTTGGTGTCCTGGGATTCAATGCCAGCCACTATGGCTCCAACATCCATTAATTGCACTAACAAGTATGTATACTGCCTCAGCTGGTTCATTCTAAGGACTAGAGATGGATTAGCAAGCAAAGCAAGTCTGTATCTTGGGTTATGGAGTTTACTTAGAGCCTGGAAGATTCATTTAGGTCTTCAGGTTTTCCCTCAAGTCTGTGAGAAGAAATTCTTCAGAAGCAAAACAGCAATGCTAATTTTCTCACTGACATCTCTATATCATAAAGTACGTGTCTTTGTCTTTTTAGGTAGTTATAACAGATACCATAAACTGGGTGACTTATGAAGAAGAGCAACTAATTTCTCAGAGGCAGGCACATAAGATAGCCTACTGCTTGGTTGAGAGATGGTTATCATTTCATTGTACCCTAACAAGGTGAAAGGGCCAAGGGAGCTTGCTCAAACAACCTTTTTATGAGAGTGCCATCCTTTCGTACTTCCTAATGCATTCACTTTAGGCATAAAGTTTTCAATATATGAATTTATGGGTGATAAAACACAAACATTTAATCTATGACAGTGACTAATCATGGCTACAATGTTTAATTTTGAAATGGGATTTAAGGAAGAAAGAAAAGAAAGAAGGTTGAGAAAGCTTCATAGGTAGGGTCAAAGGCTTCATAGGTAGGACCAAAATGTTTATTTATTCTGAGTCAGCCTAGGGTAAAAAGTTAGTCAATCACATACTTTTTTCTGAATTGCCATTCAATAATTACAATAGCTACCATATTTTGAGTACCTATTTGATACCTGACATCCTATGTAATAACATTATTGCTGATTATTCAAAGACGATAGATTCCCATTTCCTAGGCACAGAGGGGTTAGGACACATTCTCAAGACCATCTGACTTTAAAAAGCAATGCAGTGACCAAAGTCCATTTTTCTGGCCCCAAGCCTGCTGAAGTTCCACCATAACACATAGTTGGTTATTGTCTCCCTAGTTCTTGGGGAAAGAAGCGTATCATGAACTTGGTAGAGAGATACATTATAAAGAGGTATGGCCTCTTTGGAGTTTTGTTAAAGATCTTGGAGAGGATCAGAGTGGAAAATCTGAATAAAAATGAGCAATTCTGTCCTTCATTATGGATGAAACCAGGAAGAACTCTACCCATGTTGGTGATCTTGGGTCAAAATTTGGGGAATGGTTGAGTGAGAAGAGATAATTCTGAACTGGTTCTGTTCATATCCCCGAATCTGTTCAAAGAAATTTTGCACTGATTTGTCAATTTATTTATATAAAACAAAGAATATTTCTCTGAAATATCTAACAGGTATTTATTTGAAGAATATAAAAACCAAGTTTCATTTAAATACATGTTTAAATGACTGAAAAATATAGTACAGGAAATTCTACAAGTGTCTATTAGATGTCAAAGAAAGAAAAGATCATTTCTTACTCAACTCTTCCTGGAAAAGCTAATGCTTGAACCACACCTTAGAGTGGGGGCTATTTCATGTAGAGAGATATTTTAGAAGAATGCAAGAGTATATACATGTTCAAGTAATGGAGATAATGGAATGAGTAGGTCATGATAAGTAGATAGACTTGAAATAGGCATATGACTATTTATATCACTTTGCCTTCAAGGAAAAAATGAGACAACTGGTTAAAGAGTGCTTTTGAAGTCTTAATATCTTGATTCAGTCTCTAGCTATGATAATCATGACATGTGATTTTGGCCAATTATTAAAATTCCTAGGCTTTGTTTATCTTGTTTCCAAATGTGGTTACTGACACACACAACACAGGGTCTTTGTGATGATTTTTTATTGCATGACTCAGCTACTGTTTCAGTACAGGCACAATGATATATTTCCTGTTTAGTTGCAGACCACCACAAAAAAAAAAGCAAGTATGCAACTGAGAGAATCACAAGAATTTGTTGATTTCCCAGTCTATATGAAAATTATGTTTATACTAGTCTGTAGTCTCTTAAGTATGCAATTGCATTGTGCGAAACACAAACAAACAAAACAAAACAAAACAAAAAACCCCACAACAAACCAATGTGCAAAATTTAATTTAAAAATATGTTATTGCTAAAAACTGCTAACCACCATCTAAGCCTTCATTGTGTTGTAATCTTTTTGGCTGGTAGAGCATCTTGTCTCCATGATAATGGCTGCCGACTGACCAAGTGGTCACACAAGTTTGGGTTGACTGTGCAGTTTCCTAAAATAAGACAATAGTGAAGTTATTCTCAACAATTGACTCTTCCTTTTCTGAAAGATTTCTCTGTACTTGACCTTAGCCAAAAGGCCAAGAAGCAATGAAAGATTTCTCTGTAGCATGTGATCCTGTTTAATAACATTTTACCTACAGTAAAACTTCAAAACTGGAATCAATTCACTCAAATTCTGTTACTGTTTTATCAACTAAATTTGTATAATTTTCTAAATCCTTTGCTGCTATTATTTCAATAATGTTCATACTATCTTTTCAAGGAGTAAATTTCATCTCAAGTACCCCTTTTTCCACTCATCCAAAAGAGGAACTCCTCATCCATTAAAATTTGACCACAAGATTGAAACAATTCAGTCCCATCTTTAGGTTCCACTTGTACTTCTAATTATTTTTGCTTTCACCTTTGCAGTTATGTTCAGTACTAAAATCTTGAATCCCTTAAAGTCATCATGTGGGTTAGAATCAACTTTTATCAAACTCCTGTTAATGTTTATATATTTACAGGCAATGGAATATTTCCAGAAGATTTTCCAAATTACTTCACTCTGGTACACCAGAGGAATCTCTGCCCATGACAGCTATCACTTAAAAAAAATGTATTTCTTAAATAATAAGATTTGAAAGTTGAAATGACTCCTGACTCCTGGGCTACAGGGTAGATGCTGTGTTAGCAAGTATGAAAATACTTGTGTTAGCAAGTATGAAAATATTTTATTTTTATATATTTGCATCAAAGCTCTTGGGTGATCAGGTGCAATGTCAGTGAGTATGAATATTTGAAAAGAATCATTTTTTCTGAGCTGTGGTTTTCAAAAGTGGGCTTAAAATACTCAGTAAGCCATGTTGTCAACAGATATGCTGTCATCTAGTCTTTATTGTTTCATGTATAGAACATAGGAAGAACAGATTTAGCATAATTATTAAAGACTCCAGGATTTTTAGAATGGTAATGGAGCTTTGATTTCAACTTAGAGTTACCAGCTGCACTAGCACCTCATGAGAGCAGGGAGCTGGCCTTTAAGTTGATTATTGACGTCTCTCTAGTTGAACGTTTCAAGTCACGGCTTTTTCCAATGAAAGGCTGCTGCTTTGTCTTCATTAAACATCTGTTGTTAAGTGCAGATCACTCATTAATGATCATCACTAGATCTGAATAACCCTTGCAGCAGCTTCTACCTCAGTATTTGTGCTTCACCTTGTGCCATTATGTTATGGACATGGTTTCTTAGTCCCCATGAACTACTTTCTTAATGTGAATGGTTTGATATTCTATTCAGATCATTAAAACACTCTCCATATCAGCTCTCCATAGAGCTGTTTGACTTTCTTATCTTTGTGTGTTCAATGGAGAAATACCTTTAATTTTCTTCAAGAACTTTTCCTTTGCATACACAACTTGACTGATTGTTTAATGTAAGAGATCTAACATTCAGCTTAACTTGGCTTTAGACGTGCCTTTCCTTACAAAACTTAATTATTTTAGCTTTTGAGTTTCAAGACACATGACTTTTCTTTTCACTTGAACACTTGAAGCCATTATTGGGTTGTAAACTATCCTAATTTTAATATTTGTGTGTTTTTGGGAATTGGGAATGTCTTTCCATTTCTTTAAACATCATCTTCTATTTCTTTTAAGAATGTTTTATAGTTTTCTTTGTATAGGTCTTTTACATCTTTTGTTAGGTTAATTCCCAAGTTAGGTTTATTTTCTTTGGTGCAATGGTAAATGGGTTTTTTAAAAATTTCTTCTTCTTCTGATTGATTCTTTGCATATATGAATGCAGATTTTTGTGTGTTGATTTTGTATCCAGCCACCTTACTGAATTGGTTTATTAGTTCAATCAGCTTTTCTGTCGATTTTTCTGGGTTCACTACGTAGAGTATCATATCATCCATGTATAATGATAACTTTATTTTTTCGTTCCCTATTCGGATTCCTTTTATGTCTTTCTCTTGCCTTATTGCCCTAACTAGGACTTCCAGAATTATGTTGAAAAGGAGTGGAGAGAGTGGGCATCCTTGCCTGGTTCCAGACCTTAATTGAAATGATTTCAGTTTTTCCGCATTGAAGATGATATTTGCTTTGGGTCTGTCATATGCTTTTATTATGTTGAGGTATGTTCCTTTTATACCATTTTTTCCAGGGCTTTCATCATGAAAAGATGCTGAACTTTATGGAATGCTTTTTCCACATCTATTGATATGATCATATGGTTTTTGTTTTACTCTTTGTTGATGTGGTGGATTATATTGATTGATTTTCGGATGTTGAACCATCCCTTTGCCCCTGGGATGAATCCCATTTGGTCATGATGGATGATCCTTTTTATGCAATGTTGGATTCGGTTTGCCAGGATTTTGTTTAGAATTTTTGCATCTGTGTTCACTAGGGAGATTGGTCTATAGTCCTCTTTCTTCGCACTATCTTTATTTGGTTTTGGAGTTAGTGTAATGTTTACTTCATAGACAGTATTTGGTAGTTTTCCTTCTTTCTCAATTTTTTGAAAGAGTTTTAACTGTACTAGTGTTAGTTCCTCTTTGAAAGTTTGGTAGAATTCATTTGTGAAACCATCTGGACCTGGGCTCTTGTTTTTAGGGAGAGTTCTGATGACTGCCTCAATTTCTGACCTGTTTAAGTTTTCTATTTCTTCTTTGTTCAGTTTTGGATGACTGTATTGTTCTAGGAGTTTGTCCATCTCTTCCAGGTTGCTGTATTTGTTTGCGTATAGATGTTCATCATAGTCTTTATCTTTTGGATTCTGCTGGGTCTGTTGTATTATCTCCCTTTTCATTTATGATCCTGTTTATTTGAGTTTTCTGTCTTCTTTGTAAGCCTTGCAAGGGGTTTGTCAATTTTATTTATTTTTTCAAAGAACCAGCTTTTGGTTTTGTTTATCTTCTCGATGATCTTTTTGGTTTCTATTTCATTAGTCTCTGCTTTTATTTTTGTTATTTCTTGTCTTCTGCTGGGCTTTAGATTTTTTTGCTGCTCTTTTTCTAAGTCCTCAAGTTGGGAGATTAGAGTTGGGCTGTTTCAATTCTTTTTATTTGGGCCTGTATTGCTATGAACTTTCCTCTTAATGCTGCTTTTGCTGTGTCCCACACATTTTGGAACATTGTCGTCATTGTCGTTTGCCTCCATGTAGGTTTTAATATCTTCTTTGTTTTCTTCTTTTACCCAGTGATCTTACAGAAGCCTGTTGTTCAGTATCCATGTAGTGTTTACTCTCCTTATTTTCTTTTCATTGTTGATTTCTAATTTGATGCCTTTATGATTGGAGAAAAAGGTTGGTATTATTTTAATCTTTCTGTATTTGTTCAGGTTTGTCTTGTGGCCTAACATATGATCAATTTTAGAGAATCAGAAATTGGGAAGCCTGAAGAGAGTGAGAGAGATGGGTGAAAGACCAGTGAGCAATGCAAATATATACAACATAATGATTAAGTTCACTCTCTTTTTTGTATGCAATTTATGGTGCCCAAACAATTACAATAATAACATCAGAGATCATTGATTATAGACCACCATGATAGATATAATAATAGTAACACAGAGACATGAACAGAACACCTATTGAAAAAATGGTGCCAATATACTTACTCAGTGGAGGGTTGTCACAAATCTTCAACTATTAAAAAAACACAGGGTCTGTGATATGCAATAAAGGGAAGCTTAATAAAATGGACATGCTTGTAATTGGAGAGTTATGAAACCTCAGATCTTTCTGGAATATCCAGTAGTTAGTATATTCTATTTTACTACAGTAATTAACAACTGAGAATTAGGATTTCTAACAGCTCCTGTGATCTAAGAAGCAGTAAAGCTACCTAACTCTCTATGCCAAAAACTGTGAGGTGTTGGAAGTGTTTTATCAGAGGTCCAGTTACACTAGAACCTATCCCAGATAAGTTACTTCCTACTTCTCAGCAACAACAGCATTCCATCAGACTTCTGGTCATTCTCCACAACCTTCATTTATCTCTCTATATGTTTTTCTTAGCACTTTGAAGAGATAGGCTAAAAACCCAGCCTAACAAATCCTAGTCACTATGAAAAGTCAGAATAATGAACATGGTCCAGTTTCCCCTCATTATGGAAGACTGACCCATAACAATTTCTTTCTCATGTCTTTATCTATGTTTTATGCAGCCTTGTGGCCTGTTATTAGCATTTAAAACTGAGTAAGAAGTGTGAACTTCAGTCTCAACTCTGTCACTTTTTAGTTAGATGATCTTTAGTAAGGCATTTGAACTTCTAGAGCCCAGTTGATTTATCTGCAAAATAACAATCAATTGAAAGGGGTATAAGAAAGTGCCTTGGAAGTTCTCTATATTAATAAACAAATTTAAAAGCAAGTAGATCCATTAGCAGTTGAATTATATTCTTTTCTTTTTCTTAATTAAAAAAACTATATATATATATATATATATATATTTCGTTGTCTACGCTGAGGTTTCCCCACCATGAATTATGTTTCTTTGACTTCTTTTTGTCTTCCTCCTACTCCCTTGTTGAGACAACATTTGTTAACAACACCATCTATGATTTGGGAGAATAGAATCATACCTCCTAAGATATAAGTCACCACTCCTACCATCAAAGCACCCACAGTCCTTTACCCTAGACCATTGCCTCTACCCCCATTTGATTCCACCCCT
Organism: Uropsilus gracilis; assembly: GCA_004024945.1. Lineage (NCBI taxonomy): Eukaryota > Metazoa > Chordata > Mammalia > Eulipotyphla > Talpidae > Uropsilus > Uropsilus gracilis. The sequence goes on from PVHY01008358.1 coordinate 12,302, forward strand.
TCACTCCTTCCTCTTCTTTTTGTCTCAGTTCTACAATCATATTTCTAAAGTTTGTTTAGTTTTGTTTATCACTTCTTTTTTTTCTTCTATATTCCACTTCCTTTTTCTTTAAACCGCTCACCAAGTGAGCCCCAGATTCTGATATCTGCATCTGATTTGGGCAAAGCAATGAATTTTCTAAGTAGTCATCCTTCTTGAAGATTTGAGAGAAGCCTCGTTAGGGAACTAGCGAAAGAGATGTGATAGATAGTATCCCTTGCTTCTCTGGCATTATAGTCCACTTGATGGCATCCCAAGCTGATTTGATACAACCCTTTAAATGCAATAGGATATATTTAATGCTCACAATCTTGTACCTCAGTGGCCCTGCCCTGATGTCACTGCCTCCTGGATGGAGTCATTTTGAAGCCTTCAGGTGATAGTCTTTTGGTGCTCTGATTCATCTAGGTAAGTGAGGAGCAGACTGTTATTATCATAGTAGAACATTTGTTTGCTAATTAAACTGGACAGTTGTGTGCTTCATGAAATCACCAAGGAAGGCTGTAAAGATAATGTGGCATTCTTTGGGGCCTAATTCTTGCAGTGAACCTTGTCAGCACTCCCCAAGCAACTAGTTGATTGCCCACACACTTAGACCTTAGCAAAGCTGGTTGTTGTTCCTCAACAAGGGAGTGGCAAGGGAGTGTGGTGACTAAAGGCTCAGGTTTCAAGTGGGAAGCCACCAAAATTATACATTTTACCATATTCAAAGAAGGCATGTTAGCATCCCAAGAGACATTTGAACTTTAGAATTACCCCAGTGATGGAAAAACATGCCCTTTTCTAAAGGTTATTGCCCAACTGTTTGTGATCAATTGATTGTTGGTGATGATAGTCAATAAGAATGTGCTTAAAGTTGTAGCCATGTCTTAGTTACCTAAAGCTCATAATCCCTTTGCAAAGATTTTGTCACTCCAGACAATATTGGAAGAGAGGCCTTTGTTAGTCATGAATCACCAGTAGATGCATGCATGGTTAGTGGTTTTTGACCAGAAGGAGGAACTTCTCTGAACAAATTAGGAAGAATCTCATCAAGTTGGTTGCAAATCTTGCAAAGCATCCACATGGCCTGGGGAGTGTGCACTGACACTCAGGGTCCACTTTCTGTACCACTGCATCTTGAAGGAGAATAACATATATATTTTAAGTGATTTTTGCAGGTGACTCCAAAGCTTTGAAAAACTCATTTAGTCCAATAGTCCCCATTTATAAAGTAGGAAAGGGGAAGTGCTTTGACAGAGAACTGTGAGTGAGAGCAAAAGAACTGGCAACAAAATTCATGGCTGGTGACTCCTTCCAACACTGTGCAGTTTCTCTCATAAAATATCAACTCTTTTTTGGGGGAGGGGTGTGTAAAACATACATGTGCGAAGTACCACCAGGGATAGCATAATCTATTGAATATCTGTGTCATCAGAATTTAACATTGGCCATTCGTTTACTGATATAGCTAGCCAAATGCCTTTGGAAGAATCCAATTTCACCACTTATTTGTGTGATCCTGGTTAAGTTACATACCTATAGTTTCTCTGTCTATGAAATATAAATAATAAAGTTAATAGCATCTACCTAGCAGGGTTGCGTAATTTTTCAGTGACACAATGTTTGAAGGCTTTGATGCAGTGCCTGGCACAGAGCAAGTACTCAGTGAATACTCATTTATTCTGTGTTGACATTATGGCATCTGAGATCTTCATGGATGCCATCCCTATTATTTGCACATTTTTAGAAAGCAGGCATTTTTGATCCTCCCAAAGAGGAGATGAGGGAAACTTTTATTATACTGGTCAGTTAAAACTTTGACCTTTTGTAAACCTCTATCCATAAAGGTGATACGTGAAATATGGAAATATGTCAGGATGAAAATATCCTCCTAGAGATAACAAAATAGTGGATTTTTGTAAATCTGACTAAATTTCCTTGAGAGTGTGTTCCATCCCTGTTCATCTTGGTGTGCTGAGACCTAACCTAAACCTTTTCTTGGGTTACAGTACTGAATAAATATTTGTGAAGTGGAATCAAATATCACCTCTTCAAGTTGATCAGATACCTCCTTCCCAAACAATGCTTTTTTTCTCCTGGGTCATTTATTCTGGATTTCTTAATTCCTAATGCCTTCTTAGGCATTCAAATCCCTTCACGGTAGAGTTTTAACCCACCTTTTCTCCCCTATGAAAGCAGTAAATAATTTATTATGGGATTTTTTTTTTATGAGTAGAAAAACTGAAAACAATCTTAATGTCTAGTTGCAGGAGAACAGTTGAATAATTCATGATGTACTTGCATGTTGGTAACAGCTTCACACTTTCCTGGTGGTTACTGTCCCATGTATTGTCCTAAGTGCTTTTCAGGTAATTAACTAGTCTCCTTCTTAGAACAACTTTGTACATAAGATATTATGATCCTCATTTTACACAGTTAGGAAATAGAACCAGAGAGAGTTTAATTAATATATCCATGGATACACAATCAAGAATTAGGAGAGTCAGGATTTAAATTTGGTCACCTGACCTGAGCCAGTACTGTGAGCCACTTAACTAAATGACCTTAGACACAGCCAACAAATGGTGCAACAGACTACAATGACTTGCCTAAGAATGTTTCCTTGCATCTAATAGGGACTGAAGTGAATGAATAAATTAGTTACTAAATATAGATGGGAAATGCTTAGGTTATACAGTTAATGGGGGAGAAAAGCAAAGTATCACATTATGATCACAACTATGGAGCGTTATGGGAAAATGCATAAAAAATAGTTCAAAGAAAATAGATAAATTCTACTTGTAATACACTGACAATCTCCCCCTGTCTTGTTTCTTTATACCTGACTTTTCTAAATGCGCTGAAGCAAACTAATCTGTAAAGTCAGGAAGAAAACTACTAAAAATAGATTTATAAAATATGAGCTAGTCCAGAGGCAGATTTGGGGCAAATCACCATAGACACAAAATGCTGGGCTTTTTTTCCTCAAAGCACTTATTAATTCCAAATAAGTTTAACTGACCTCAAACTCTGTTGCACAGAGCTTGATCACTAATGCAGGTTATTAAGAAGTCCATCCTTAGGGTGATAAATATACAGAGGCAGCTTCCACTTTGGTTCTGATAGCTATCCCTGGAGATAGAAGCCAGCTTCCTGGATCTTTTTGAGGGAACTTATTACAAGCATATAGAATTCCTCAGAGTCCCTTTGCTCCTGTATTTCCTGCCATTGCATTTGGTCTCCTGGGCATAGTTTATGAGGCTTGCCCCAAGGCAATAGGGCAGCAGTTTTAGACCCTGCAGCCTGTGAAGTATCACTGACAGTTTAATGGGCTTGTACAAAGTTGTAACCTGGGGACCAGATGTGGTATGAAGGAAAGAGACTTTGTTACAGCTCTAGTAGGATAATGTATGTGTTAACCACTTAAAAATGTAAAGATCTGTATCTGTGTGAAATGTTTTATTTATTTGTTAGCTTTCATTTTCATTCTCACACTTTTTAGAATCATGGAAGAAGGTGCTAATTTTATCTATGAGGGTTTTTAATTAAGGGAGAAATTCAGAGGCAAGAATCTGAGTGGGGGAAATGAGCTGAAGGAGCATCAGAGGAGGTGAGGAATGTTGAGGGAGGTGCAGAAATATGGGAGGTAATTGTCAGGACTGGTTTATGAAGAACTTTGGAGAAAGTGATACCAGGTGAAAAGGGAGCTAAAACAGCCCAGGAGCTTGGCCAATAATAAACCCACAACCGTCTTGGTTCTGGCACCCTCACACACAATTGCCAAGACCACTCAGGCTCAGGAAACAACACTGATGAGATTTATTCAAAAAAGTTAAAAAATTGCCAATTATCTCACCCCAGTTAATTTCCAGTGTTGTTTTAAAGTTCTAAACAAAAGGCATCCCAAATGGTTGTCTGAAACAAGCATTCCAAACAGAAGGCCAAGAGGCCAAGATAGCATATTCTGTATTCCAAACAAAAAGCCAAGATGGTGTCACAACAGCTTTCACCTCTCTCATCTCTGGGAAGTTCAACTTCTGCTTCGAGCAGGTTCACCTTACCTGTTCCTCAGAGGGCCACAGATTCAGTTTCTAGCAAGTTTACCCCTCCTGACTCTTGGAGGTCCAGATTCCAGTTTTCAGTAGAATATACTTCTGACTGAATCCAGGGGCACCAAAATTCTGGAACGGTTGTGCACTCAGGATGGCCACCCATGGAAATGACCACCCTTCTTCCTCTGTAGCTCCTTATATCCTTTATCAGAGTCTCTACCCCTACTGATTCTTTCTTGCTCTTGGAGCATGACTCATAAGGTGCTATTTCTCCTTATTTGTGCCCCTCTCAAGGGGGCACTATCTGTGACATCAGCCTTGCCTTATAGTCCCTGTTACAAAAGAGCTCTGTACAGATATCTGGAAAATTGTATCTTATGATGTTTGGTCTAAGTAACATCATTCTATGTCCTTAAGGAGGCTTTATTCAAGAACTCTGTCACTTTTTAACACTGTTGAACTGAGATTTGTGGTCAACATCTTACTCTCCCTTCCCTAGCTCATGCATTAATCTCATGCAAGATAGTTTTATGCCAAGAATAAGGGAAGAATAGCTCAAGATGACATATGTACACTAGAGTTCTAGAATAACTCTTCCCACAGGTAAGGATGAAATCAGAACATTCGCATAGACTGTGTTGCACACAGTAGATGTTCAATAATGGTTTTTATTATTGAACAAGAGATATTTTGCTAAAACATAGGAAACTTGGGAGTGGAGACTTGCTTTCTCCTTGTATTTCACCATGAGTCTAGAAAAGGCTGGACACAAGTTGATAAGGTGATGTGAAGCCCTACACTGGTACCCCTACATTATGCCCAGTTCTCTGACCTATCATGATCACATCATGCCATACCTCACTTTGAGGACTTGGAGCCACCAGACCACTGCTGTTGTATTAGGGAATGTAGAACCAGTCATTTTCCCTAATGTCCAAGAGAGACATTACCTAAAAATATTATTCATGGCAAAAGGCTGAGATCATGGGACATGTGGGGGTGGGGTGGCAAGTAGGGTATGATAGCATCCAAAGGAAAAGTAGGTATCTATACTTCTATGGAAAATAGCCTGTTAAGGCAGGGGCCCCAGAAACAATGGGTGGGGAAACCTCAGACCTAGGTGAGGGAGGATGCACAGTTCCCCATGGTCAAGCCTCTTGCCTTCCATTTAAGAGATTAAAAGGAACCAAGAGAGGAGTAAACAATGTAGAGAAGTACCTTCAAAAGAAAATAGTACCAACAGCTATTTCCATTCTGGATTTTTATAAAGGTCATGTCTATTTGCCTACTCATCTGCCTCAAAAACCAGGGACTTTTTGGGTTTATCATATCATCTTAGTTCTGGAAGCTAAGAATCCAGAGAGAATCTTTGCCCTTGTTTTCCCTAGACATTGGCTGGAATTCGGAGCAGAGACTATATATCCATCTAAAAGACTGTTTCCTCTGTTGTTATTGCATCCTAAGGAGCACTGACAAAAAAGAAATGTGAAGGAAGGGTATTATTACTAAGGTTTTATTTTTTGTTATTAAGGCTTTAAATGAGATATGGAAGAGGGTACTGATTCTGACTTTTTCATTTCTATTTCATCCATATAGTGGGGCGAATATGTTCACCTGTCATATGACAAATGAGGAGAAAATATCTTAAGATATATGAGAGATAATATACTGAGGAAAGAAAGTGCTTTTTCACTCTAAATGGTAAGTATTATTTAGATATCCTTTTCCCATTCCCTCAGTCATTGCTGCAGCTCCTATTATTTGCTAATGTCAGCTTCCAAGCTGGTCTGTGCTTTGTGGTTGCTATTTCTTCCCCTGCCTTCTAGTTTCCAATATACCACCAGAAAATCAGAATAAAACACAAAGATAGTATTATGCCCCCTGCAAAATCTTTTAATGGCTTCCATTTTTCTCAGAATAAAGCCAGAAATCTTCAATACAGCATCAACCTAGAAAAATTCTCAATTTGTCTGTTTCCACTCATTCACTCATATTTTACTATTATGAGCACCTTTTACATCGTGATTGCTTCACAAAAACCTGAAAACAACATTGTTCCTTTTACAGAAGAGGAAAGGGAAATCTGGCAGCTTGAGAAAATCATGCAAGAATGAACAGTTAGCTGGCCATAGAGAATTGAGTTCACTCACTTGCAACCCTCTCCAACTGGTGCTCTTTGTACTGAGCAGAAATGCTTCCCTAGCTGCTAGAAAGAGTTAGCAGGTGGGGTTCAAATATGGGAAAGAAGGAAGCAGTCATTCGAAGGTTGTTGGATGAGGATTCTATCTTCCCTTCCCCAGGTTGGTGGTGGGGATTACCAGGTACTTTAAGCACCGGCAGTGTGCTGGAATTTTACCTTCTTAAGGGACCCAGACTACCTTTTCTGCTTTCCAGTTCCCACTTTTCTCCTCCAAGCACAGAGCCAGACGTTTAGCGGGCACTCAGCAAACACTAGGGGGATTATGCCTCTGTTTGAGTGGCGGCCTAAACTAAGCCAGCCCTCAGTGGGTCTTTGGTTTTTTTGTCTTGGGGAGGTGTCCTCAAAGACACCAGGGATGGTTCGCACTTGATCAAGCTTACTCAAGAAGCAGTTTCCACTTGCCTTCTCCTAGTAGCCCTAGATCAACCGCAGTGAAGGGAGGCTCTTCATTTTCATCACCACCAACTGATAACGTGGGGTAGAAATCCCCCTTGGTAGAATCCCGTTTACAGCCCTACTGTGCGGGGGCCCTTTGAGAGCACCTTCTACGTTCCTCGTCTTACATTGACAGATTCTTGCCAAATCCAGTGCAGTAATTTTTTTAATCTCATATTCTACATAAGAAGATTTTTGAAGGTTCAGAGAGGTTAAGAGACTGGTTCAGGGACACGCAGCCCAGCCCAGAGTCTTTCTAGCAGAACCAAAATTTACATTTTCTGCTAGTGAGGACAAAAAGGCCTGCCCAGGGTGTTGGCTTCAACCTTCCACAGCTGGTTTTTGGGGATTCTTGCCCCACAGCGCTGCCCCTCCCCCTTGTTCCCGGCTCTACTCTCCTTCGGCGGGAAACAGGTTCCCAACATCTCGGGACCCCTAATCCCGAGGCCCGAGAGCTAGTTAGCCACGGCGGGCCGGGCGAGTCTTGCTTGGCGCAGTGTGGTCTGACCTTCCTCTTCTTTCCGACTATTTGCATAACGGGGACGACTCGCTACCCCCGCCCGCTCTTGGCCGCTCTCTTCTCCCCTCCTTCCTTCGTCCCCTCCACCCGTCGTTCCTTGTCCCCGGTTCTCATTCAGCACATCCTCTTTACCGGAATCCCACGTGGGGTTCCCAGCTCCCCAGCTCTCCTGCGCCTCCGAGCGCGGAGTCGGAAGGTACCGGGGGGAGGGGAGTCCTGGGCCCAGCCTGGCTGGGGAAGACGCCCGGGGCACTGCCCCGCGCTAACAAAGGGAGTCGGCTGCTGGCCGGCTGGGCGCGCAGCGGGCGGAGCAGCCGCAGCCTCGGTGGCCAGAACGCAGAGTGAGTAGGGGTGCGGTGGACCGTGGCTCGGCCGTGTCCCCCGGGAGGAGTGATGCGAAGGGGAGCGGGAGGAGTGGAGCGGCCGGGCCCGCGGCGCGCTCATGGCGCAGGGAATCGGTGTCCAGCGCCCCCTCAGCAGCATTCGCTTGAGGGGGTCTGCCCCTGTCTGCCTGGAGCGTCTGAATTCATTCCGGCTGAAGGCGGGTGCTGGCTTCTCCTGGGTTCCGCGGCCCTGGGGACCGACAACAAATCCACGTGCGCCCCCCTAACCACCACCCCCCCCCCTCCGCCCCGGCCCGGAACCCAGGTTTCGCCACAGTAGTTTTTCTTGGGGGAAGTTGGGTGGGCATCTTGCAGAGTTCGGGATCTTCAGATGCCGTGTTTTCTTCAGATTCCTGAATTTACAAACTGGGAAACTGAGGCCCGAGGCAAGGGTGGGGGGCATAGACACCACAACAAAACGCACGTGCGCCCTACTCCGGGATCTCGCTCACCGCAAGCCAGTAGGAGCCGCCCTGCAAAACCGGCCTTTGTTTCTGTCGCGGGGGAGGTATCCACGCTGGGGGCGTCACTTGCTGGAGGAGGATGGCAGAGACCTTTGTAAGGTACCACTTGGACATTAGACCAAACTGCTCGATTAAAAAAGCTAGTAACGAAACAAGAAAGAAAAAAAAAGCTACAAAAAGATCTCCCCAAATCGGAGAGTCCCAGTCCCCGACCGTGCTGCAGTACTTGTTGTGATTGTATCAGTCCCTCACTTCCACCTCACGGAGGTTTCTCAGAGATGGGGCTTGAATTAGGATCCTAAAAGGTACAGTGCTTGGCGCACCTTTGTTCCTGCACTCTAGCCACTGCCTCTGTTAGGAGGTCGCGAGCGCCTCCCCATCTTGCAGAAAAGAACAGTCCAAGTAGAACTGCGCCCTGCAAGGTCTTGGGTTTCCTTTGCCTTTTGCTTTGTCAGTTCAAGCCTTAGACAGTCTGGGTGTCACCGGTTCCTTCTCTCTTGTTATGTGTTTTCACAAGCAAGGCCAGTCAAGGTCTCTTGTTCAGGCAGAGACAATGCTATTTTCATTTCTATTAGAGTTAATATGGGAGAAATCCCGAGGTTCTGAAAGAGAGGGCTCTTGTTTGTTTTGCTTTTTCTATGCTTGCTGCGCTCAGCTCAGCGTTGCAGATTTTAGCTTATCAGACCTATTCAGAATTGGATTCCGAGATGGTGATGTTGGCATAGGGGATAAGCCTTAAGGTTGTGGGAGTGGGTGGTGTGCTCAGGCACCCAGGCACTGCAGCTCGAGTGTGCTGGGTGAGCAGTGGGGCTGCGGTTCCCCTTGACTGGTACTGTTTGAGATTAACCTGTCCCTAGGGAACACTGGATCGCCTCCAGTCCCACAACAGTGTTGCTGAGAGTCTAGAGAGCATCCAGAGAACACTTTTATTTTATAAGCAACAAATGGAGGCCTGGAGAGTTCAGCCACTTGTTCAAGTTTAAACCGAGTGAAATCAGCAAGTGAAAGAGAATTTGAGTACAGATCTTGGGATCTCGGCATCTCCAGGCTCCCAATACTGCCTACCCCTGCTGGTAACTGACAGCAAATCCGGGATTCTTTAACATGGGCCTTAGGCAGAATTGAGTTAAACAAAGAGTAATTCTGATTGAAGACGGTACCCTTTCATTATCCTTTTTAAAAAATTCTTTTGCAAAAAGATAAACTTGGTAATTCTCATCAGCTTCGTTATTTTTCTCTCCTGGCTGCCCCCTAGCCCTCAAATTGGAGCAGGGCCAACTATGGAGACTTAGATGTTTTCCCTCTCATCCTTGTGCCAGGAGGCCTTTGTTCGGGCACAAGTGTGGACTGTTGACATCAGCCCCACTGGGGAGAAAGTGTCTCAAAGCGGGCTACTCCTGAGCCTCTTATGGGAGAATGATACATTGTTTTCAATGATTTTATTTAATTAAAAAAAGTTTATGAGAGTCCCGCGGAAGTAGCCGCTTATTTTTGTATGTGGCAGAGGAAAAGCTGGGAAAAAAACAACCAACCACGTGGAGTCTAGGTTTCCTCAAAGCTGAAGTGCTGTTTTGCCTAACCTTGTTATTTCCTAGCTTCTACTTGTTTCTTTTCTTAGGGTTTCCAAGGTGTTTCATTTTTTTTTTTTGGTAATTCCACTTGGCACTTGGGTATCATTTTCTCATCAAGAACTTCAGTAATCATCCAGCCAGACTTGTTTGCTTTCCAGGTGGGAAAACTAAGGCCAAAGAGGAGAAATTACTTACCCAAGGAGGTACAGCTAGAAGCCTGCTTTTAGTGACCCCCCTTTTTTTTTCATAGAAGGGAAACTGTTGCATCAAATGGGTTGCTGTTGGTACCCCAGAGTAAAGTCAAAGTTATGATGGTTGTTACAACAATACCCTGTAAGTCAAAGAATGAACTCCTTGAGGATTTCAGTAGGCTTCAATTATTAAGCGAAGCCATGGATCCCAGTGGTAGATATGGTGAGGAATGGAACGTCATCATTGGGGAACTTTAGTGTTTACTGAATGGTTCACTTTCATGTGGCTTCTGTCTTGTGCCTCCCCCTAGGGAGCTATGTGGATTATAATCATAAAACAAAAGACAGCAAGAACTCCATATTGCTACTCATGCAAGATAACTTCTTGGGCTCCCGTTTCCTTCTGTGTATAGTCCCCTAGTGCCAGTCTCTGCCAGGCTGTTGAAGTAGCATCATCCTCATGGTGTGGAGTCAGGGGAGTAGACTTGGGTCATTCCTCCTCCTTCCTGTGTTTCTCTAGAGTCAGCAGGCTGTGTACATGTTATATAATGCTGGGTAAGAACCTGTTCCTTTCTCCAGGAATTGTGGGTTTCTGGTCACACGGTACATGCCTTCACTGCTCAAACTTCTTGGCAGGTTTGGGTACTTACCAGCTTTTAAAGTGATAGAGAATATTGGCGGGAGAATAATCCCATGATTAAGCTCTGGGCTTAAATCAGGAGACCCTAACTTAATCCAAAGTGGGATGAATGCCTGTCAAACTGTAAAGGGGGCCTTTGGGTGGTTTTGAAGTATGTATAGCTCTAAAGTAAATACACAAAGTAAAAAGATATATATATATATACATATATGCATATATATGTATATATATATATATATATATATATATATATAGAACACCTGCCAAGTCAGAATTTTCATGCCCAAGAGAGTGTATGCTAAAGTGATCCACTAGTTCAGTGTTTACTGGCAAATAGGACAGCTGGAAGGGTGGTGGGGGTCCTGGACTCAGCCTCCGGTGCTTGGGTAACACAAGACTGGCTTAGAGTGCTTTCAGGTCTCTCCTTAAAAACTGCTCTCAGGAGATTTCGAAAACATATCTAATCTCAATATGGACAACTGGGGAGGCAAGGGTTCCCTTTCTACCAAAAGTAGGTATGACAGAGAATGGAAAAGGAACTCTTTTCAAATAAAGAATGTGACTTTCCTAAATGGGAGGATGTGCTTGCATTTAAAGCATGATAGGAGTAAGTCTTTGATGAAATTCACAGTGAGCTGGAACATTAAAGTCCTGAACGTTTTCTCAGAGCCTGATTAGTGATTTCTTCAATGAGAATGAATTGGGGAGAAATGCATTTTTCTTGCTTGTTTCCCTATACACTGATGGCTGTCTGATTCCAATGGACATGCTTTATATAGACACATCTGTAACAGTGACACAGCAAGTAATGCCCTCATACCAGATTCAATTATTGAGGTGTTTTTCTGAACTAATACTAGAAGGGTGGGGTTTGCCTTTAGAATAAAGGTGATTTATTCTAATAAAAAAAAAAAAGACAAGGCATGTCAATTGAGGGCAATATGAGAATGACAAAAAATGTTCTATATTCAAAGGTAATTGCTGTTACCATTTGACAGTACTCCTTCTGTTTTTTTAAAAAGTGAATTTATTTTCTCCTAATGGTTGAGAACATACTATATGGGCAGTTATCTCTTGCCTCTCTAACTTAACTTTCTCAGAAGTGTGTGTCATGGCTCATATTCACATGCAAGCTGTGCTTTTTCATTTATCAGCTACATCAGCTACTCTGCATCTTCCATGTCACAAGTCCATGGCATCTGGTGACTGTAGTGATCATTTTAGTTAGGACTTGCAGAGGAATGTGCTTCCAACTTCTTCCCTTTTTCTTACTCCTGTCTCAAGCATTCAAACACTCAAAGTTCAAACATTTTAATTTTATCTTTTTTTAGAAGTCTAAAATTTCAAGTGAAGGGGAGATGTCCCTGCTTGTGATCTTGAGTTCTTGCCTGACCTCATGACTGCCACACTTCATTAATCTGGTTATCAATTCCCATATAAGCATCTGCTTATATTAATTCAACTTTAAAATATTTGCATGCCCACTCTAAAGCAAGGATGTGTATAAGCAGACCTCAGTTTTGAAGAAGTTCACCATGCAGTGGGGGGTCAGGGGTAATAGGAAATGAGCCCAGGATACTGTGGGGTCTCTGGGGATTCCACCCAGGACTGGAGCCCTGGGGAAGTCTTCCCAGGTGAGGGGGCTGTTGGATGGTCAGGCCACTGTCTATTTTCCCTATTGCCATCGCCATTGTGGTTAATTAACATTTATGAATAAATCTCTGTCCGTATTCCAGGTCATTTTCATAAGCAGAATCCTAAAGCTGGAATTACTGGTCACATTTTAAAGCATATGATCGTTTAAAAACATTCATCACTTAGTCCCAGTTACAAATAGTCTTAAAATACTTAAGTATTACCCATTGTAAGAACAGAGGGAATTAAGTAACTCAGTACAAGTAATTCAGGATTCAACATTTTCACCATTTATCCCCATGTAGACTTGGATAGGGTATGTAAACTTTTAAAGTTTCACTTTCCTTCTCTGTAAAAAGGGCATAATAGAACTCACTGACCTCAATGGACAACTGGAAAGATTAAATGGAATCACTGGTAAAAGGGTCCAGGATAGGATTAGGCATACAGGAAACACTCCATAAGTAAGAACTATTATTGTTAAATAAGGATTTTCAGAAGTGGCAGGATGTTTTGGTCCTAATAATCCTTCTGACCATGATAACAGACTATTGTGTGATTTTCTGTGCTAAGCAAAGCTTAAGTTAATTAAAAGGGAGCCTCCTGCCATATAATGGATTGAAAGAGAAATGATCAGTCACACATTTCATTATTAAAGAGTTTATATAATGGCAAGTTTCAGAGCATACAAGAATAGAGAGTGGTGTACTGAATGCCCATATGCAATCATTTTTTTTTTCAGTGATAATCAAAACTATGGTTGATCTACAACTGCACCTTCTACCCCAGGTCATTTTGAAACACATCTCAGATATCTTATTATCTTAGACTTAAATATTTCACTGAATCACACAAAACTTATTTTAGCATCCTGTGGTGCTACTCTTGGAGGTTATCTTTGCTGTCATTATTATGGTATTGAATGTGTGTATGTGTGTATGCAAGAGAGAGAGGGAGAAAGACAGAAGGAAAGGGAGAGAGAGAGAGCTCTTGAACATGCCAATATGAGAACACCGTAAGTGATAATGCTCAGGTTTGTTTTTCTGCTGTAGCCCAAAGAGACATGGTAGAAGAATACAAAATTTAGAGACAGAAGACTTGATTTTGTTTAAAGTCCCCACCTTTTGCCAGTTGTATACATTTGGCAAATGATTTTTGAATTTCTTTTTTTTTTGAGAGTAGGTCTCACTATTTTTGCCCGTGGAACCGCAGACTCTCGTTGCCCAGGGTACCACAGATTCAAGCAATCCCCAACCTCAGCTTCCCAGGTAGCTGGGATTACAGGCATGTGCCACCACACCCAGCTGTATTTTTTTGGAACTAGGTCTCACTATGGGCCCCAGGCGGGATTCGAACCGTGATACCTGACCCTGGCTGCTTCATAGGCTGAAGCTTACAGGCATGAACCACAGTGCCTGGCCTTGAGTTTTGAATTTCTTTGAGCGCATTCATAAAAATTTGGCAAGTGTAGAGTGAGGTAATCCACACAACAGCCCACACAGCTCAATGCTAACTGCATTCAAAGCTTCCCTCCTTGAGAAGGAGCATTTCCATATGGAATTAAAGTCACAACCTGAACCCATATGCACTAAGGAGTATTGATGTCAGGCTCTTGTTCTGAAGATGTGGTGCTAGCTCATAGATGCTTGCCAGGCTCCTTCCTACTTCCCATTGCTTGACCCTTCCTTTCACTGTATAGATGAGGACAAAAAGTGACCTTGTTTGTGTTCCTTTTTGGAGGAATTTCTATTTCTTCATCTTGCTCTTGTACTCAAGTAGGAATTTTTGACTCAAATAAAAAGAAAGCTGATCTGATTTAATATTAAATTGGAGTTCTGTCTTCACTCCACTAGAATTCCTGGTATGTCAGGGTCTGCCTTGTGACTAGTAGTCTTTGGCTGTCACTAGCTGTGTGGCAAGATGATGCCACCTTGGTTGTAGAGTCCTCCTCTGGACCCTCCCAGCTCCCTCTCTAGACCCTTTCTAGCTCTTACACCAAATGGAAAAGAAATGCATGCAACCAGGAAACCTCTTCAGACAAATAAATGAAATCTCTTTGCATTTAGAACCAATTGGGTTAAAAATTAACCCCTTCTACCCCCCATCCCAGTTCTCTCCAAAGTCACCATTGCTTTCAGTTTTTACGGGTTCTTCCAGCCTCATAAACATATTTGTTTACGTATATATTCATCATTGTGGATATAGGTACTCTTTAAAAAATCAGTAAATGAATTATATTTTAACTTGCTTTACAAACTTACCTTATTCATTTTAGTCTACTTATCAGTGTATACCTACCTGTTTTTCATAGCTACATCTTATTCCACATTATGGATGTGTTTATGTAGCCAGGTTTCTCTTGATGGACATCTATCTATTCCTATAAACATAGATTTGTAAGTGGACCTTGGGTGTATGAAATAATGATTATAGGTATCAGTGGTAAAATGATTTCAGTCCTCTATCTCTGGAAAGGATCAGTGAATGGGTATAGGGACACTGAGGGTTAGCTGGATTGAAAGCCTTGGGAAGATACACTGAGAAGTTGCTAGGGCGAAAGTTTATTTTTAGAGCTGGCCTGTTGGGTTGGGTGCCCTTGACTTCGAGTGCAAAATTAATTGCATCATTACCTTCTTTTCCTTCCATGGTCCCTGACACTTCCAAGTTTGTTTCTAATCTTAGGATCTGTAGCAATGTGTGGTGGGAGCAGCAGAACTTGAATGATAGGGAGGGAGGAAAGATAAGTGCATGAGAGGAGTCTTAGAGCTCCTGCGCTGGAGGAGGTACTGTGCTAGTTCTACTCTGTTCTGTCTGGCTGTTCAGCCCCATCTGTAGTGTTACATTTCCCTGGGTCTGACACAGATCATGATAAAATGAAGCATGCTCAGAATGGGCTACTTGGAAGACAGAGGTTTAGGTCACCAGATTGGAGATGGAATAAATGTGGAAACTGGGGCTTTTAGCCAGCAGGAGATTAAAAATAAGAAGCATCTTCTTCATGTGGAAGATTAGAGTTACATGGAGAGGCTGCTGTGGAAAGGCGGATCAGTAAAGGGTGGAGGAGGAGTCTCAGGATGGCAGATAAGGAAGAGCTTACTTGACAGTGCTGTCCACGCCTGGAGCAGGCTGTGTTACAGGGCAGCCGGTTCCCTGTCATGGGAGTGGCCAAGCAAAAGTTGCAAGTGAACTTGTCTGCCATCAGCATACTCCTTCTTTGCTTTGGCCTAAATGCCTGCTAAGAACCCTTCCAATTTAAGAGTCTGTGAATATGGGCTAAAAGTAGAAAGATGGGAAAGACTGAGGATTGCGGGGGTGGGGGGGGCAAGTTATGGACAACATGTCAACATGTCTGTACAGTTTCACCTGCTCTAAAAAGGTGGAGTAAAATGGAGGGGTTTCAAAGGACACTTAGATATTCATTCCCTTGAATCTTGGCAGTCTTCCTTTGTTCTTTCCCAACTTCAGCTCTGTTGGCTTTATATTTATAAATTATTTCCACCGGAGTAAATATATCACATACACTCTAAATGACCAGGAAATCTGGCAACAAAAAAGAACTACATGTCCCAGGAGGATGGTGGTAGACATTTTTTTCATTACAGTCATTCTAAATTTGCAACCATCTCATGGTTTTCCTAGCACAGTGCTGAGACATCACTGAGAAACATCCTTTGCAGTTCTCAGAGGTCTTTGAGCTGGAATGGAGAATACCCATCATGCTTAATGCCCATCCCTTCCTCTTCTTCCAGGAAGTAAAGAGGAAAAGCTTCTTGGAATTACATGTTAGCTGCTTGATGCAGGACACTTGGCAAAACTTACCATTTTCTGGATTTTTGCTGTGTGCCTGACCCTGCTTAAGCACCGTAAGTGTTCTTTCATTCGGTTCTCATTTATCATGTCTCAGAGAGTGAAAACATTCCCACAGATTACTACTACTCATGGTGATGCTGGCATTGGTGTAGCTCTGCATCATATTCCACTGCTGATAATTCAGTTCTTTGGATTGGAGACATGCTTAGTTCTTGCATTTAATTGGGGCTTTGACTGACATTCTTCTTAGAGAGGCTGATGGAAGCTTTCTACCAATCTGAGAATATCTAGATGAAAGAACTCATATAGTCATGTGTGAATAGCATAGCATTTGGATCCAGCACACATTTACTCATTCTTTTGTTGGTAAGTGTTGGTTGCATAAAACCTGATTTCCCCACCTGCCTTCTTTTCGTCCTCTTCCTCCTCCTTCTCTTCTTATTCTTCTTTTTCTTTTTTTTGGCTTACTCCTTAAAACTATCAAATCTGTCTATTCATTATAGTCAGGTGAAATTATAGACAGACAGGGAATGAACACACTGGCTGGCACTGAATATGATCACAGATTAGTGGGTATCACAGCTCAACTATCTTAAATGCTTCATGGTTTGTAAGTGGCATGCAATATTGTCATTCAGTATCTATCTTGCAGCTGTGCTCCTAGGCTCTTAAACAATTTCTTCTCTCCTAAAATTTATTCAACATTTATTTGCTCATCATTTATTTATTAAATGGCAATTATGTGCTAAACATTATGTTAGTTATTGGGAATATTATGTTAAGAATATGTATAAACATGTACAACATATGCAGTGTAACTAGTAGGTTCAAAAATTTGGAGCAGACAAACTTCCAGTATCTCCTTTCTTTTTTCTGAGGGTTTCATTTTTTCTTTCATTCAACAAGTACCAGTGACTCTCATAGCTCAGGTATAATGCTTTTTTTGAAATATAAACCCAAGTAGTCCAATAACTGTCTTCAAGAGCATAGTTGGTGGTGGATATGCAGGTATTATGAACACTAGAGTATGATCACTATTATGATTTGCATGTGCACAGAGATTGGGAAGGTGGTACTGTGAGCTTGGAAAAGTTTCTGGAGGAGGCAATAGACACCTCACCTGGGTCTGAGGGGGAGTTATTGTTGTCCTTTGGTGAAAGAGCATTCAAAGGAGACTAGGCTGCAGTAGAAAAAGAACCAAGGGAAGAATGGAACCAGGGATGTGCATGGCAGGTTAATGGTCCTGAGGAGTGTACCTGCGGCAAGCAATGGTGGGGAATGATGGTTGAACCATTACCTACATTATGTAATAAAAATTTCATAATCTCCTCATGTGACATATACTATTATTATCTCTATTTAATATGTGAGGAAACAAGGACTGTGGAAGATTTGGTGGCTTGTTCAAAGACAGTGAGTGAGCTGAGGTGCTTGGACATGAATGCAGGCCTGCTCAGCTTCTGCACCAGTGCCCGCAGGGGCAGGCAGAGACAGCCTGGCTTGCTGGCTTCAGCACTTGTTCCTTCACTACTAATCTTTCAAAGGTAACACCCTTGCAGAATCCTCATGTGTACATGCCTTATAGTGTTTTCCAATTTAGAATAAAATTAGTGGGTCTGGGGTTGAAGACCACTGCTAAGTCATGGTTCTTGTTTTGGCCTCCTTTTCATTTAGAAAACCAGGAGTCCAGGAATCTGGACTACGACCAGTCATAGATAACAAAGGAGAAGATGTTTTTCCTTTCTCAGAAGAGGATGTTCTTCCCCTTTCGCAAAAGTTTCAGGCTCATTCATTTATTGAGGCATTACTTGTGAGTCAGTGAGTTCAGAGAAGCCTTTTTGGGGCTAAAGTGGGAAAAGCAGTGTGTGTCAGAAGGGTCTGGGGCATGAAGGTCTTGGCTATCCCTTGAGGGATGAGTAGAAATGGGAAAGTAGCGGGCATGAAATTATAATATAAAAGTTTTCTCTTTCACTCAATGTGAAATGATCTATTTTTGGCCTGTTCTTCCTATCCTACAAGATAATTCCTGGCTAGAGTTGGTTCTGATGCTGGAATAGGGATATTCATTCATTCATTGCTTCCAAGTGAAATTTGTTGAAAACCAGTCAATCAAGAGCTCAAAGACAAGATTTGCAGGATAAAAATAGGGGGATAATAGAACTAAGGCAAAATTTGATATAAACAACATAATTGCAGAGAAAGTTAATAAAGAATTAACCAGAATTCACTGAAATATGCAATTGGTAGACAGAGAGGAAAGTTTTGAGGGAAATCATTGTATATACTGATAGTGAAATTAAATCATAGATCTGAAAGTGGCACAAAGATGAGCCCTTAGAAAGGTATCTGTGGAGGCACATAGCACATCTCATTTTGCCTTAATCAAACTGTAGACACCTGGGCACACCTGGCTGCCATGGAGGCTGGAAAAATCTCCAGCTGAGTTGAACTTCTGCCCTCTTCAAAGTCAGGTTTGAGAAAGGAAGATGAAGACTGAAAGGAAGATGAAGAAAATAGATATTGGGAGCAATTAACCTCTGCCACAGGGAAAAAGTTCTTCTGACAGTTTCATTTGTAGAAGAAAAACTTGAGAATATGGAGGAGAAATATTAACAGAGTTTTGAGGGAAGATGATAGAATTGATGATTTTTATATTTCAATTAAATTACTCTAGAGGCAGAAGGCACGAAGTCATTCCAATACATTCAAGGAAGTAGAGTACATATAGACCATTCTTGGGACAGCCTATTTGATGATGAATGTTACTCAAAAGCAGTTAGGTAAGTGCAGCCATAGGTCATTTGGTGAGGGCTTGGTTTACTCAGAAAAACTAAGCAAGGGTGGGCAGTAAGGCTAAAGATGAGAATGTGACAAAGGTAAGGGAAATGGAGAATTGGGAGATGAAGTAGGAAGCAAATATGTGCTAGCTTTCCCTTTCTCATACTGCCTTAACAGGATGTTCAAGTGATGGCTCTAGTCTTAGTTAAATCTTTTTCTCTAAATGTGGAGGAGTCTTCAAAAATGTATCTATTTTGGTGGAGAAACAAGTATTGAAAGTTTAACTTGACTTTGCTTTTCTGTAAGCTAAACTAAAATTTAAAAATAAAAAATAGCTATTTTTATTAAGCAAGTCTACCCACCCTTCTCTCTCATGCACACTCCATCCTCCACACTCATCCATATGTAAATGTAGAAACATACAAAGGATATTCACCTTTTTTCCTGGATGGAGAGACCCTGAATGGTTTTTAGCTCTGAACAAATTTGTGTGTTGATGGCTTTTTAAGAATATAATCAACTGGTCTCATTTCACTGCAATCACTGAGGCTATTCTGAGGGCATGATTAAATTCTGGTGCTCAGGGCATGCAGCAAGTGGGGTGCAAGGTAGAAATATATGAATAAAGCATTGTCTTTTCGTGAGGGAAATTAGTGAGTCAGTCACATAAATACCAGATTCTTAAGAGAAACAAAACACTTTATAAATCAGATGAGTAATGGGACCCAGTGGCCCACGAGAAGGCCTTCATAAAAGAAATGGGCTTTGAATTGAATGTTGAAAGGTGCAATGTTCTGAGAGGTTGGGAATAGGAGAAAGGACCTTTCTGGCCTAGCATGCAATGGGAGCACTAACATGGAAGAATGTTAGTAACCCTGACTAGTCTGTCAGGTAACCCTGACTAGTCAGTTGTGGTTGGAGAACAAAGTTGTGAATGAACGAACTACTGTTCCAATGCATACCCACAGCACACAGTACGTATGGCACACAGACACCTATGGGCTGTCCAACAACCCTAGGAAGTGACTAGAATCATCCCTACTGTGCAGATGAGGAAACTGATGTTGAGAGGGATTTATCTGCCCCAAGTCACAGGGTGATGAGACTGCGATTTAGACCTTAGAGCTATCTGGATACACTGGAAAATCTGTGGTTTTTCTATTGTGCTATCATTTGTAGTGTACTGAGGCCTGAATGAGTCACCTTTGTGAAACAAAATGGAAGAATACCAATAAATCTAAAAAAATTTTATAAGTAAATATATTTAATATGTTTCCATACATATAGGTCTGGGTCATATATGTATTTATATGCAAATTTTATAGGTAAATTTTAGGTGAATATAAAAGCCCAAATTGTGATTCAGATTAGCCACCCAGCCTCTGTATGCCTCTAAGCTACTTAACCCTAACCTTAATTTCCTCTTCCATAAAAGGGCTGCTTGTAGGGCTGCCTACGCGCAGATTTGTTTTTTATGTTCAGATTAGATCATAGATGTGAAAAGATGAGAAAGTATAAAAGAAAAACACAGAAGGGTTTGTTATTGCTGACACACCCTCTTGCTCTTCTGCGATCTTAGACATCTGTTAGAGCACCCACAGGTGTCTATAAAAACACCCACAATCAGGGACATGCTCCCAAAGGCTCCTGAAAACTCACACCAAACAACTTGGTCAACAGGCAAGAAGCCATGCTCTTTGCTTGGAGAGCCAGCTAGGCACTGAAGTGGGAAGTATGTGGGAGGTAGCTTAAAGGGAGGCAGGAAAGGAGGTCTGACTTCCTGCAGAGAGAATAATTCTGCCTCCCTTCCTGGTTGTTAGGGAAGTCTGGGCCAGAGTTGAGTCAGATAACAGTAATAGTTTCGAGACTTGCATGAAGCAGAGAAGGGTGTTCCAGACTAATCAGACTGTGGGAAGGGACATCGGGACTGCCAGGTAAGCAGGACCCTGACATGTCTGTGTGGTAGAGGCTGGTGATCTGGAAAAGGGGCGGGAGGAGGAGCTATCTGGGGGCTCTGGGGCAGTCTTTGCTTTCCATGAATACTGTGAGGACAAGGGCTCTGACCCCAGGAATTGGGCTTGGACATAAAACAACAGTCAGTCCTCAACACCCAGCAGGTGTGACTGGAGACAACATGCATTTGCCCTAAGATGAACCTGGATTGTTCTAGGGTTTGGGGTAGGACTTGCTATGTGACTGGGAGTCCAAAAATCCTGCTGTGTGTGTCAGTGTAAGGTAGTGGTGGTGAATTTAGAGAAGTCTGAGCTATTCCTTCCTGGTGAGGACTGCTGTTCCTGGTCCCTATTATACGGAGGTGGGTCTGGTAACTCAGCTGTACCTCCAGCCTGCCTTGGCCTGGCAGGAGTCCTGGCACCAAAGGAAAGAAAGGACCTTTTAACTTGTACCCTGTACTTCTTACATCATGTGAAGTTAGCGGTGTTAGGCAATGTGCTTTGGAAGGTTGGGTTCTCTTCACAACTGGGTCCAGCATGGTACTCAAACCTTAAGGTGACTCATGGCATGATTCACCCTTCCTGGTATTCACCGCTCGATGTCTGCCCCTTGAGGCAGGTCACGTCCAGCCAGCGGTGAGCGCTGGGCAATCTTTTTCTTACCTGTTATGCTGGCCTTATAGGTGAGAGGTCAGAGTTAAAATGAAATAGGGAATATTCTCTGGACTGACCCACAGAGTTGAGCCCTAGCAAGGAGTGTGATTGGGGACCTGGCTGTTCTAATGTTGGAACCAGGGTTGTAGGAGTTTTTGTTCCAGGTGACAGAGGAAGGCAGGCAGTAAGGGAACTCTGACAACAGTTAGGCTGAATCAACATTTATCTAAGCAGAATGCAGTGATTGTCTTTGTCAATTTTACAGTGTTGGGAAGATGCTGGCCCAGGGCCTGAGCTGGGGGTGGTTAATGATAGTGTTAGGGCTAAATCCCCAGGAGATGCTTCCTGCCAGAGGGCTTGTGGCATTCCTTTTTTCTCTACACAATGAACATCTTATTCTGGCCTGTACATTTGCAGGAGAGGAAAGGACAGGGAGGGAGGAGATGGACACAGAAAGTGCCTCTCTGTGTAACGATTCTGCATTTGGAGATGCCTGCCCTTGTCTGCCAGCCAGTCCAGGTGATTCACAGTGGGGGAACTGGGAGACAACATGCTGCCTTCTCTGTTACCATCTTCAGGGTGTCCTTCCTTTATGCTGGGTGAAAAACTCGCACTCATTGAGGTCAGAATAGGATTTAATTCCAAATATGCCACTTTTCAGCTGTGTTAATTCCTCTGAGCATCAGTTTCTCACTTTTAGTCTGTATTAGTCATTCCTACTTTATAGCATAGATATAATACTGCATAGTGCTTAACTTAGTGTCAGCACATAGTGAGGGATCAGTAAATGGTAGCTATGGTTTATATCACAGCACTTGCTCATGGTTATTCTTCTTTATTGGTCACCTAATGGTCCAACACTCTGCTAGGCACTGTGGACATGAAGATGCATGAGGTGCAGCCTCTCTCAGGAGGATTCTCTGTCTAAAAGGAAAAGGCATCTATGATTGGGACTCAGAGAGATGGAAGGTGTAAAAGTTTCTGTGGGAGCCAGCAGCAGTGTTAAGATGGGGCCAGAAGAGAAGGAGACTCCCACAGGACTTTGCCTGAAACTTAAGATGAAGACTGGGGAAAATAGCTGGACCACATAACGAGGTTGACAACTGGGATTTGGCGTCACATAGAAGAGGTGGAGGTGTTAGTAGAGATGTTCTCAGCAATTGAACCCACAGGGCTCCCTGCTCTGTTGGTACTGGAGCCTTCACATTTTGACTTGGGATGGAGTTTTTAGTCTTTTACCCACAGTTGGGGTGGATACAGAAAGGGACCAAGTCAGGTTTAACAGAGAGGGAATGATAAAGTGGCATTTATCACTACAGAGATTTCTTCAGGCTCGGATCTAGAATGAAGGATGGATCATAAGGAGTATATCAGATCCCTAAACAGGAATTGCAAATGTGAGATCTACTAAAATACAGTAAAATACATATTTTCAGTTGACTTCACAAACGATTGGCACAGCACAATAGTTATTGTCAAACTGGGACACAGGGAGTATGGGTAGGATGGATAGCCTGTGATTTCTGCTATTTTGGGGAAGTTCAGCTACCCCATGTATATGCCCAAGTCACATAAAAAAAGGACCAGACAAGACCTTGCTATGCAAAGAGATACATTTGTGTTTTCAGTTATTTGAAAATCACCTCTGTCAACCTAAAAATTCAGGCATGATTGAAAAGTCAATTTATTTGGGATCAGAGTAATACAAATCTGGGTGTACAAATTCAAGCAGAAAACCTAGAGCATGTCCCAAGGAAGGATAGCATGGGGAATTTTATGGGAAGAAAAGAGGAAGGTGAGATTAGTGGTTAAGGAAAAGTTGACTAGTGTGAACAAGCTTAAACTATTCTTGGCTGTACAGGTTTGGTTCTGTGTCTCTGAAAAGATGAAAGGGGAACCAATTCTATCCTCTGGCTACAAAGTCATAATCATCTGAATGACTCCTCAATTATTTGCTTGATAGTTTCTTAAAAATATTTCTTATGGTGCACTCTAAAGGTCTTTGACCAAGTTAACAGTCTGTGACCTAGTTCAGAGGAGACAATTTCTCTTTAATGAATGACTTGCTCCATTTTAAAAGCAACAAATGTTAGAAGCGACAAATGTTAGCTTTTCACACTTTGAAGTCCTGTGATACACATGAATTGGGTGAGTCCTATGGATGAGAAAACAAAAATATATTTGCTATATTTATAGTATATGCCATGTAGCTGGTGATAAGAAAAAATGTTTCATTTACTGAAAATTTTATCAACCGCAGGCATGTTATGTTTTTCCCAGGTCTCTTATTTAACTCTGGTTAGATCAGGCTCTCTATGCTATGCTTGCTCCACAGTAAAAAAAGATACGCAACAAGAAATATAATTGTGAAACAAAACAAAAGAAAAACCAGAAGAATACCTGTGGACAAAGGAGGAGAAAGGACTGTATCTGATACATATGATAGATATTTGATTCGCTGGCAACATCAGGAAGCTAGAAGAAAATGGAGTTGTTTTTTTTTTTTAATGACTTGAAATGACAGAATTTTTAAAAATTCTGAGAGGAATGAAATAATCAACTGAAAATTTACATGCAAACAAATTATTAAACAAATGTGAGGGTAGAATAATGGCATTTTCAGATATAAAATTCTCAAGTAATTGACCTATTAATAGATCCATTCTGAGAAAGCTACTGTACACATATTACTCCACACTTAGGGAGTACATTAAGATAGAGAAAGGGATTCTTTCCTCAAGCTGAAAGAACAACAGTTCAGACTGAGGTGGGAGGGCAAAGGTTTTAGGTGGGAGGACTTTAAGGAATTAATAGTGGAGAAGGAGAATTGGTGGATAGTAGAGGCCTAAAAGTGATAGGTAAAGATTAAATTAAGCAAACAGAAGAGGTAATGATAGTGGACTCCAGAAATTGCAGTTGCAACTAAGGGATGTATGTGAGAAGAATGAATCATAAGATGCCACACAATTGCATTGTGAATAATAATTTACCTGGTCATAGTAATGTAACTCCTAGTACTAACTAAATGGAAAATATGATATTAGGAGGAGGTGGGGGAGGTGGAAGTAGAATGATATTACTGAATTAGAAGGTGGGGGAAGTAGAAATATATAGGCTTGTGGTAAGAGCACTGAACCTGCAGTGGGAAGGCAATGAATAGATAGTATCTTGTTCTGAAAAGGAAGGAACCATGCAGGCATGCTATTTAGACACACTTAGTAACACCAGAAATAGATGAAAGGATTTGAAGTCCTTGCATTTGAGCAGTGGAAATTAAGGGTAGGAAAAGAGGGCTTGTTTTTCTCTCAGTATAAGTCTTATAGTACACCTAGACTCTGAAAATCATGTGTGTACTATTTTGATGAAAGAAAGGGTGGAGTATTTCCATATAGATACAAATTGTTACCTGAGATATGCACATTGTTCAGTGATTGTTTACTGTAGAGAAACCATGAATAACATAGTCAAAGATATGGGCAAATGCCTCCTTTGAATATATTGTTTATGGCTTTTGCAGTCACCACAGTACAGGAGCTTCCCTTTTCTAGTTCTCCTAAGCCTTCTTTAAAAAAATTGAAGTGACATTACATAGCATTAGATAAGTTTCAGATGTGATTATAAGTTAAGCTCACCATGGAAAGTTCAGTTCTATCCATCACCCATCCTCAACTGACCCCCTTTTCCTGATTTACCCATCTACTTTTCCCTCTTCTCTTTTGATAGTATAAATATAAATTCTTATACCTTTTCTCTTTTTGTCAAAGCCAGCATATTTCGTGCTCAACTCAACTTTAATTTCAATTCTTCTGTTGAAAGAGCGGACCTACCTGTACTTTCACACTGGAGGGAAGAAAGGCCTTGGGGTAGCAGGTAGTGTGTGGATTCTGGTTTAGTCACTTACCAGCTCTGTGCCTGGGCTGCTTACATAAATCCCATTTCCTCATCTGTAAAAGGAGAAAATACTCCTTGCTTCATAGGATTGTGTGAGGAATCAATGAATAATTTAGTATATAAAGTGCCTGGCATTTAGTGGTTGCTAAAAATATTAAATAAGAAACAATTTTAAGAAACACTGTGACTAACCTCTGATCTAGGATAGGAGTTCCATAATGTCTGGGCCTTGGGTCCTGCAGATGAACTATCTAGAAGGAATGTTAACTCTGGGTAGGGGAGCAAGGGCAGAAATAACCCAGGAAGTTTTCTGATTTTAGCAGACACTCTTACTGCATTTTGGGTGTTGTGTCTTCTGATTTAACTGCAGAGCTCAGCATGTTTGTAGAGAGTCAGATTCTGTAATGTTCTATGCATGTGGATCGATAAAGAGCTCTTAGCTAATTTAGTTTCCATATACAAACACAGTGTGCACAATCGTTCACGTTCAGATACTGTAGAATAATGGACCCAGGGTTAACAATGTTATCTTTTCCCCCAACATTCTGCAGTAATGATCACTCACGTAAACCAAGGACCTGACCAAAGGCCTACACCTGTGACAGGTTAGCCCATTCTCAGACTCGAAGCTGATAATGTGATAATGTGATAGTCCTGCTTGGAGGAGGCTGCATCTCTAGGCCAGGAGATTCTCCGGGTGCTTGTTCTTGGTTCACATCTTTTGTTCTTGGTGTGCTTTCTAAATCGTGACTCCTGTTCAGTGCACAATTCACACTTCCTAGTAGACGCCCAGACAGCCTCACATTTACCTTCCTTAGAATTATCGTCTGATAGAATAACGTAAACACCTGGGACTACATCAAACTAAAAGGCTTCTGTACAGCAAAAGAGACAACAGAGAAAACAAAAAGTAATCCAACTGAGTGGGAAGAACTTTTTGCCCTCCATACAAGCGATAAGGGTCTGATAACAAAGATACACAAAGAACTCACACAACTTAACAAAAACAAAGGAAAAAACCCAGTTAAAAAAGGGGGAGAAGAATTAAAAAGACACTTCTCCATAGAGGAAATACAATGGCCAACAGGCACATGAAAAAATGCTCAACTCACTAGCAATCAGGGCAATGCAAATCAAAACCACAATGAGATACCACCTTACACCAGTAAGAGTGGCCCACATGCAAAAAACAGGGAACAACAAGTGCTGGCGGGGATGTGGAGAGAAAGGCACACTCTTACACTGCTGGTGGGAATGTAAACTCGTTTAGCCACTATGGAAAGCTGTGTGGAGGACCCTCAAACTAATAAAAATGGACCATTTGACCATTTGACTCAGCAATTGCTCTTTTGGGAATCTACCCAAAGAGACCTCAATGCTTGTACAAAGGGACACCTGTGCTCAGATGTTTACTGCAGCACTATTTATAATTGCAAGGACACGGAAGCAACCCAAATGTCCCGAAAAAGATAACTGGATGAAAAAGATGTGGTATTTATGCACAACGGAATATTACTCATCAATTAAAAATGACAAATTTGATGATTTTATGATAACATGGATGTACTTAGAAGAAATCATATTGGCAGAAACAAGTCAGAAAGAAAAAGATTGAAGCCAAATGGTTCCACTAATGTATGGGATATAGGAAAAAATAAACAAAAAGCCACGAGAAAAAGTCAAAACAAGCTAACAACTAAATGAAGTACCAAGTACAATCAGGGAGGGAAGATGGGGGGTGAACCATGGGGATTACAAAGATGTGAAATTTATATATAAATGAATTATTTAATAAAAAGAAAAGTATTTCCAAAATAACGAAAGAAAAGAATTATCTTCTGATGCTTTTGGGTCTGACACGAGGTAGAGGAAGAAGGGGGCTAGCGTTGGAGCTGCCAGGGGTTGCAAGGTGGGGAATAGTACTGGTGGGAGTGAGGGTTGTCAAAGAGTTAGAGCTGAGACCAGATTCTGAGCTCACAGAAAAAGTTATATCAAACAGGCTGGGTAAGCCTGAGGATAAGGTAGGGAAACTGACTCTAGATATTAAGTCTGTGGTCCTGTGGGATAACAGCAAGGTCAAGGATCAGAAGACCCATAGATTACAGTGGGTTGTGAATAAAATGGGCTCTTCAGAACTCTGAGAAGCATTTGAGTACTTAGGTGACTGAGAGGCAGCGAAATCCAAGTGGACCCTGTGATCGGCTGTATAACACAGAGTAGAGGGATAGGAGTTACCTAACAAGTAAGTGACCTAACAGTAAGATCTTATACCAGAAACTCTAGTCTTTAGTTTTGTTATTTTTTACTTCTTGTGTTAATGGAACTACAGTTTTGCTAGTAATCCAGGACTGTCCCTCGCAGTTATCTCCTCTATTAAAAGTCCAGCCACGAACTTCGGAAATAAAAAAAAAAAAGGCCCTGTGCTGCCTTATGGGAGATAGGCCATGTTCTCGCTTGCAGCCCTGCTAGCCTTCAGTGAGCCTGAGGCACCTGGGCCCTAGACCCCACTTAAACCAAGCTCTTCAGGGTTTTATTGAAGGGATTCAGGGGAGGTTTGCAAGAATCAAATATAGGCAAATAGAGCAGAGTGAGCTGCAACTAGGGAGGCAGAGAGCACCTGCTGTTTCTGGGGGAGGGGGGAGTCAATGGTTTCCTGTGTGACTTATGTACAGCCTCTGCCTTTTTCCCTATGCAAATCAGCTGCTCCTCCTTCTGCAATACCCACAGCCCTGCCACTGGTGGGTGAATGTTCATTTGTCACTGTGCACCCACTACCTTTCTTTTCAACTTTGGGGTCCAGTTCCTTTTACAAAGGTGAGTTGCTCTTAATTCTAAGTTCCAACCTTGGTTCCTCAGGGGAGACCCAAGCGTGGCAGCAGGTAGGGTGGTGGCAGTGAAACAGGAAAAATCATTTGCCTATCCTAGTAATCTTGGAGGCCTGTAGTCTATTTTCCCAAGGATTTTAAAGCACTAATGGTACCGGACATTTTCTCATTAGTCTGCAGATTGCTATGACTTGGAGTGTAGGGTATATGGGGTATGGGCGTTTCTGCCCTGACATGCAAGGAGAATGGTCAACTAGGAGGGCATGTGTCTTGGGTTTCCAGGGTCTCTCTCTCTGGGTCACAGGGTCATAGAGATCAAGTCTGTTACATACATTACACAGAAATTATCCATCCCTCACTGAAGGTTTGGCCTGGAGTAATGTTGCCTGGTAGGATATAAGAGGTTGGCTAGAAAGAGATGGGGTGGCAGGGAGAGGTCATCCTCCCTGTTAAGGAGGCAGGTGCGTCAGTAGCCCAGTGGTCCTCCCACCCCAAAGCACTTTGTTCCTTTTCTGGGGATGGTTCCCTACTGACAGGGCCCCAGGTGATCACCTACCTGTTTGTGTTTGCCTGTAGTTACTTCTTTATTCTTCTTTTCTCCAACACCTCCTGTCGATAGACATTTCTTTCTGGTCTGGTGAACACTCCCCATAGTGACTTGGCTGTTCGGTGTTTTGTTGACACTAATTATAGCACAGTGCCCACATGCTACAAACAATTTTTTTAATTTTTCCATTCCACCTCATGCCTTTGTTGTTTCTTCGGTTCGGCCCTGACAGAGATTTCCACGCCCTCAAAAGTCTCGACTTTAGTTTCTTCTGATAACAGTTTCTATCAGCATACCCCCTCTTGGGAGATGGCTCTTGTTTTTCTTGGCATCTTAGGGCTTTTTTCCTTGACCCATCTTTGTGAACTATCTTTTCTCTCTCTTCCTCAGTAGATTTCTGCCTGTTCTTACTCCTGTATCCCCCTCTCCAAGCTTGATGAGGGGAGTTCATGTCAGCATCATGAATCTTATCTCAGACTTGGACTGAGCTGAGGTTGAGCATGAAAAATGCCAGCATCCTGGAACTCCACACTCATTTCTACTAGAAATGTTACACATGCTAAGAGGAGGCACAAATGGGGAGGCAGAAGGAGAGGAGTTTAGAGGATGGGCATTGTTGTCCATTGCTGAGAGGAATTTATATGGCACAGTAAGTAGTCTTGGAGATAGCCTGCCAGTTCTGTTCAAAAGTCTGAGGATTTGAATTGGTGTGAGGGCTGTGGGTATTGTTAAGCTATTTAACAAAATCTGAGGATTTGGAAGCTCTTTAATGTAGCAATTTTACTCCTAAAACTGCACTTTAAGGAAATAATCATAGATTTCCATCAATATTTAGTTTCAAAAACTGTTTATAATTAGTAGAATAGTTGGAGATAACTGAAAGGCCAACCCTTGAGTGTTGGGGTACAGTTCAGCCACAGAAAGGCATATTATGTAGCCATTAAAACGCTGCTATGAAGATAGCTCTAAACCATGCCTTACTTGATTGCATTTTTGTAAAAAGTCAAGTGGTAGAAGAAAACCAGGAAGGGTGTGTCATCTTGAGTGGGGAAGGAATGGATGACTTTTTTTCCTTCTTTGAAGATTATATTTCCTAAAATTTCTTGATTGAATAAATTTCTTTGGCATAGGAATAATAAGTCAATTTAAAGCAAACTTTTTCCATGCAGACAATGATAATAATACATGGACTGATGATTTAGGCTCAGTTAGAAATACTCCCAAAAATAATTAAGAAATAGAAGTCACAATTGTAACTGTATAAACAATATACTTAGGTCAAAGGAAAACTGTGGGAATTTTAATGTATCTGTTGGTTGAGATTAGTTGTCCACAAGCATTATCTAAATGCATGACTTGGGGCTAGAATTAGAGTTTTCTTTAGTTTTTCTTACCAGTAAAGTAAGTAGCATAAGGATAGAGTGGAGTGTGTTTATTTTGGCTCATCTTTATCACTCTGAAATTCCTCAGGTTTGGGTGAAGATGGCTAATTGGAGCCCTGGGAAGGTGGGGAGGTGTTTTTATCCCGTTCAGGGAGGTATTTTAGTATATTTCCCAAAACAGGAAGATTTCACTTACACTCAAGCCAATTGCAAATATAACCACAGTGTAAATTTATTGGGGAAGTTCACAGTATAATAAGTATATAATTCAATTGGCAGCAAAAAGGGGGGGGGCAGTGAACTCCCTGGAAAAGTTGTGGAGGCTGGCATAGAATGGGCAGGATCCTCACTGAAGATCTCCCAGGTAGCTATCCATCTGAGGGAAGTGGGTTGCTGTTTTTCATGCTGAGTCCCTGAAGGCCAAATCTTGGAGGTTTCAGGACTAGTGGCTTGGAGCCTATAATTGCTCCATTTCATTGGGCACCTATATTTATGCCACTTTTCAGAGGTTTATTATCAGGACCACCTATTTAATTTTGATTTTGCATGTTTATTGTGTTTTTAGAAAGTGGTTGCTTTTTAATTGATGATTTTAAGTCATGTCATCTCAACTGCACTCGTCCTTCTGACAGTCAGTGTCATTACAATAAGAATTCCTATGATGGGTGGCCCCTTCAGGTCTGACAAGAGTTCTGGAAGGGGCTGTGGAGCAGTGGGAGTGACCAGGGCTGGGAGTGGGAGGAGCAAGGATACTTACCCTTTGGCAGATATTAACACGTGTGCCTCTGGTGCTCAGTGGACATTTTGCTTTGTTGTTTTTCCTGCAGGCAGGGAATTGTCAGTTGTGCAGTGCTCTGCAACCAGCAGCCTGGAGAAGTTGTAAAGCCATGGGAACCAGTTGAAGTTGCCTGGCCTCCTGGAGCATTCTCAAGCCCTGGTGTCTGGTCTTTGTCCCAGCACTGAGGTAAGACTCTTGAATTCTAGGTTGGAATTTCAGAGAGGGCAGAATACCTTCCAGTGTGGAGGGTGGGAATACCTCTTTCCTGAGGCACAGATTAGAAGAAGCAGCACCCCTAGTTGGGTCAAATCACCTATTTCCTCTTCAGGCCATTGAGAAGAAAGGTCATCTGGTGGTCAAAGAGGCTTTGACTTTTTTCCTTAAATTTCTATTTATTTATTTATTTATTTATTTATTTATTTATTTATTTATTTATTTATTTATTTATTTATTTATTTATTTATTTATTTATTTATTTATTTATTCACATAATTGTTGATCCCCTTGGGTATGCCTCCCACCCCTCCAACTCCTCTCTCACTATTGTTTCTTCCATCGTGTTTTAGCCCATTGGTCTTGTCCTTTTCTGAAGCATTGTCCTTTTCCTGGGCAAGGATCTAAATTCCTGGGGCCCAGTAGATTGTGTTGCTTAGATTTCCATTTTTGACTTTGTGATGTGCTTTCAGTCCAACTCCTTTGGAACCTATCAGTGTTTCATCCTTCTTGTTGGTTGTCTCCTCCATTTTGGTTTTAGCTCCATTTTGCTACTTCTTTGCCATTTTGCTGGACCCTGGCTTAGGGTGTCAGTCTCTGAAAGGAGGCGAGGAAGGAGGGAAACAGGAGTTAGGACTATGAAAGAACTGCTAGGAAAGAGAGAAACAGGAGCCAGACCAAGTAGAATTAAGAAGAGTTTATTGCTGTGAGCTTCTGGGTGAGGTTCACTAACTCATGGTGGGGGGTTAGTGAAGTCGCACCCACGTGGAGTTGGTGTCTGCTTTTATAGGGGCAGGGACATGGGGGGTGAGTTTTGCTAGTGTGATGGGTAAGGTTGTGGGCAAAGGAGGCAGGCTGGAGGGTAATATTTGGGTTGGGTGGTGTCCATAATCATCTTAAGGGTGGAGGTGATATTGGGTGGGAAAACAGACAAAAAGAATAACCAAACTTACAAAGGGGAGCAGCTGGCCCTTTAAAAGCCAGCCAGGTTCTTCCCAACCTACCCATGCAGTAGCAAGACTACATTAAACCTTAAGACGGAGGCCAAAACAAATTTACTTATTGAAAGACAAATCAGACAAGAGTCACTGAGGGCAGAGGAACCCCTTTGGTAATCTTACCACACAGTCCAGTCTCTAGTCCAATACTGCAATTGGCTGCTCAGCCATGTGCGTCCACAAAATGGCTGCTACCCCACCTTAAACCGGATGAAGGAGTTAAGATGGTGCCACCATTCCTTCTTCAAAGACAGCTCCACTCACTCTAAGCCAGAAGAAGTCAAGATGGTGTTGTCCATCCTTTTCCGAAAGTAGAAAATTCAAATCCAACGAGGAAAACCAGGATGGCATCATCAGTTCTTCTCCAAAAGGCAAAGCTCTGACATTCTTTCAGCTCCAACTCCAAAGTGGCCCAGCATCAGCGAAACTAACTCAATGCAGCAACACAGCAAGCACTTCAGACATCTCACATTGAAAACGGCAACATAGTGAACTCTCTTCAGTTTTCCAGACTTCCAAGCTTTGCAGTTTCAAAATTAAATCTAGTTTTCAAGTACCAGGTTTCCAAGACAGCTCACACAGGTCACAAGTTTCTCCACCATGCTTCCCTGGGCTCCTCACCATCCTGGGCTGGGGATGGAAGCCCACAGCTTGGCTTCCTTCCCTGCCCTGCTGCCCCACATGGCAGTTGCAGCTCTGAGGTCTCCAGCCTTCCTGCTGCTCCTTTCTGCACCTTCCTTCTCCATTCTCTCCCGATCTCTCTTCTCTTTCCCTGTCTTTTTCTCTGTTTGTTCCCTAATCCTTTAATCCTTTCTTCTCTTGAGAAGGCTTAACTTTCCTTCTCCAAGTCTCCACCTCACCAATGAACAAAACTTGCTATTTTAAAGCAGCACCACCAGTACTGGGGGTGACAGCTCCCTAAGAGAGGTTCCCAGCACTCCCAATCTGACCTTTCAGTCTCCCAGTCCTTGTCAGTGGGCAAGTTCTTTGGAGAGAGACATTAGTGGAACACTAGACTAGGTTGTCTTCTGTGTCCGCTTGCCATTTGTGTTTGCCTCTTGGTCTTGGGGTTCTGCCACAATTCTGTGGCCTTTCTCCTGTTGTGGTGAGGGAAGATAGCATGTCTTGCCTGCGGGCTTCTCAGCCCTGATTTTGGCTTCTGGCCCCTAGTAATGGTATAGGTGTAACTCTTTGAGAAGTTTTTGGTATGGTAGGTTACTCAGTACTTTATCTGTTGTTTTCCTCCGTGTTCTTCATGGGTCCTGCCCAGGTGATGGGTGTTTCAGGGCTTGTTTTGTTGTGTGGCCTGCTCTATGTCTAAAGCTGGTTCATTACTGCTTTTTTTGTTTCAGGTGAGGACTGGCTAGAGCAAGAGTAAGATCACAGTGGGTGTTGCCACCTACCAGCCACAACCCTTCCCCACACCCCGCATGCCCATGTCCTGGTAGGACTTGGGATCTGTGGGAGGGGGTGGGGTTGGGGGCGACACCCCCCTCCTTTGGGTGGCTACTCCCCTCCTGCCCTGCCTCCTGCTCAGGTGTTGCTTACCTAGGTTGCAACCCCGCTGTCGGGGCCCTCCCAGCGTTGGGTGGTGCTGGGGAACATGCAACCATGACCTCTACCTCACTGAAGGCCTGCACATTGCAGCCCTGGGAGAGGGCGGTTGATCTACCAGCTTTGATATTTTTCAGAGTAGTATTTTGGATTCATAATAGGGAGTTGTATTTTCTCAACTGCTGCTGAAATTTGGACTCCAAAGGGAATGAATAGTTTCAGGTAAGACTGCATCAGATTCTGGAGAATGCTTAACTTAGCTGCCCCTGCTTTGTCCTGCAAGGGAAGTAGAGCTCTCATGGGAAGCTCTCTCCTAGTCTGTTTCTTCTCCTGACTACCCTCCACTCTCCACCTCCAGAATTGTAACAGAAATTACATGAGGATGTTATTGCAAAACATTCCAATAAACCCAAAACTGATTTTTCTACCCAGATAATGTCCTGGTTATAAGGGGATATGTGCTCACAAAGATAATTTGGAAAATTATCTGATGTACTGATATACAGATGTCCGTTGGTGAGATGGGGTTTCAGTGAATAGAGTCCTTGACTTACCTTTGAGAAAAGTTTCAGCAGTTTGTCTTGCAGCGGCACAAGCGACACAAAAACGTTTGCATAGGCACAGGCAGACGAAGGTTACATTTTAAGAGGGCAGGTGCGTTAGGAAAAGGACAGAAAAAAAAAGCATGTGTGCAGACACAGAAGGGCAGTTGGGGAGGAGAACTGCTGCTGCTGCTGCTAGAGGGAAAAAGATTTGTGAAAAGAAATGCCTGCATTGTCACAGGCCACCAGGAGAGCCGGGTTTTGCCAATGCAGAAATTGTACTGAGTGTTCTCTGAGAAGAGATTTATTCCTTTGTAGAAATGTTATCTATTGCTAAATTAATCACCTTTAGGGTATGATTGGGTTAATTTGTAAGTGATCAAACCAGTGATTTTCTAATGGCCCTCAATCTCCATTTCTCCATCTCTGGTCTGTACCTCTGGATACTTTCTATAGCAGCAGCCTGAAGTCTGAGGAACTCCTGTGTCAAAGGACTTTTCATTTCTATAGCTGGTTTAATGACTCTATTAATCATTTCTTCCCCTACCTCCAGTTTCTGGTCTTAAGATGTTTCCATCCTAAATTTTCTGCTTTTATCCTCTTTCATAAACTTTGTCTGAAATCCCATGTTTAACAGTCCTTCAGAAAGTTTTCAGTAAAGTGACTTTTTAAGTTTCCATATGGAGTTAGAGAGGTAAAGCAGAAAGAATACTCAGGACCCAGATGAAGGTACTTTCAGTTTGGAGACTCTCAAAAGCCAATTTTTACATTATTTAGGACTTTTGCAGGGAAGTTGTTAAACATTGTTGGCAGCTCGAAATTCGCCACAGTGAGAAACTTTATACATGGAAACTAGCCATTGCTACCAATGACTTTGCGGATTCAGAGGGCTTGTTCTACCACAGCCAGGCCCCCTGTCTCCTCAACTCCCCCTCAGTAACAGTAACCGCCCCCCAACACAGGCAGGGAGGCTGTGAGGCAAGTCACCTCCCAGTACATCCTGCTTCCTTTCCTGTGAGCAGCAGGTAGTCATTACACATGGGTTGGAAGAATGAGTAAAGATGGTCTTAGGGGACCCTCACAACCATCTATTATCTCTTATGATCTTATCAGATAATTGTTGCAAGAGTCCCAAAAGAGTAAAAAAAAATAGTTTGCATGCTGGGAGACTCCCTGTCCATGAGGGCAGGGATTTAGTTGATTGGTAAACCTTTGATTTATTGATGGAGAGAAGATTGGCATTTGCTCTTTGGGGAGTCTGAATTACTGACAACCTTTCATAAAAGGAAATGAAAACTCTCCATTTATTAACCAACATCTGGGGCAAATTTACTTCCTGGAAAAATCAAAAGTTGGTCAGGAAAGTGTGAAAAGGAAGCCTGCCTTGCTAAATATGAGATCCAGGACTGAAATCAGAGTTTCTGACTCATAGTTCAAAGGGGAGTAGTGGAGGGGGGTGAACTAGAAGGGGCATTTCCTGCCAAATGTGAAATTTAAACAAAAACCTCTTTCTTCTCCTCCAGGCTGTCAGCAGATTAGAACTAATTAAATTAGCATACTAGAGTCCCAGTCTCTGCCTTCTTTTTTTTTTTTTTTTTCACTGAAACCATGGTTCCTCTCCCCATCTCTTTCAGGGGTCCTGAAAGGTGGCACATCAGTTAATCTTTACCTTTGTAGTTTTATCTTTGTAGAAGTACAGTTTTGAAAATTATAAAGGTGGGAAGGACTCTGGGATTCACCTGGTCCCACATCCTCATTTCAAGAAGTCTGGAGGCACAGCTGGTCATTATGAGTGTCTGAACTGAAAGTACATGCTTCTGAGGAGGTGGGGGACCAGGCTGGGGGATGGAACACTGCTTAAAGGCCACCTGATCCCTTGCTTATGACTGGCAAGGGCCAAAGTGGCTGGTGTCCAGGTGCCAGTCCTGCCTCTATTGAAATCGGTGGCAAAACAAACAAAAGGGGGTATTTACCCAAACTTA
Source organism: Uropsilus gracilis (assembly GCA_004024945.1). Lineage (NCBI taxonomy): Eukaryota > Metazoa > Chordata > Mammalia > Eulipotyphla > Talpidae > Uropsilus > Uropsilus gracilis. The sequence continues at coordinate 48,320 of PVHY01008358.1, forward strand.
CAAAGGGGAGCAACTGGCCCTTTAAAGCCTGTCACACACCATGTTCTTCCTAGCCTGCCCATGCAGTAGTAAGACCACATAAACTTTAAAAGGGAGGCGAAAACAAATGTACTTATTAAAAGACAAATTAGACGAGTCACTGAGGGGTACAAGAGAACCCCTTTGGTAATCTTACCACACAGTCCAGTCTCTAGTCCAAAACTGCAATTGGCTGCAACAGTCATGTGTGTCCACAAAACGGTGACTATCCCGCCTTAAGTCGGATGAAGAAATTAAGATGCACCACCACTCCTTCAAAGATACAGCTCCACTCACTGCAAGCTAGAAGTCAAAATGGCGTCGTTGATTCTTCTTCGGAAGCAGGAGATTCAAATCTAATGAAGAAAACTAGGATGGCATTGTCGTCAGTTCTTCTCCAAAAGGCACAGCTCCAACGTTCTTTCAGCTCCAACTCCAAAGTGGCCTAGCATCAGCGAAACTCACTGGATGCAGCAACACAGCAAGCACTTCAGACATCTCACATTGAAAACGGCAACAACATAGCAAACTCTCTTTAGTTCTTCAGAAGACTTCCAAGCTTTGCAGTTTCAAAATTAAACCTAGTTTTTCAAGTACCAGGTTTCCAAGACAGCTCACACAGGTCACAAGTTTCTCCACCATGCTTCCCTGGGCTCCTCACCATCCCGGACTGGGGATGGAAGCCCACAGCTTGGCTTCCTTCCCTGCCTTGCTGCCTCACATGGCAGTTGCAGCTCTGAGGCCTCCAGCCTCCCTGCTGCTCCTTTCTGCACCTTCCTTCTCTGTCCTCTTCTGTTCTCTTCTGTCTCTTTCCATGTCTTTGCCTGTCCCCTCCCTAATCCTTTAATCCTTTCCTCTCTTGAGAAAGCTTAACTTCCCTTCTCCAAGTCTCCACCCACCAATGAACAATAGTTGCTATTTTAATGCAGCACTGCCAATATTGGGGGCCAAAGGCCCCTAACACTACCCTTCTCTGCCTTTCAACCGTTTCTGCTGCTGCTGCCACAGTCCCAGTGATCTCATGAGATCCCACTTTGGTGTACTGGAATTGGACCCCCTCCTCATCAGAGGTTGGTTTCTCCAGGTCAATGAAACCAGTTTAGAAGATCTTTTTCTGAAGACCTTAAAGGTATAGCAAGGGAGGAAAGGGCATTGATTGATATGGTGGCTCCAGATATGTGTGTTGTGCTTTATGTCATCACATTTAATTCTGCAACCAACTAATAGGGTAGATTTTTTTTCAAGCCCTGTAGGGCTGATATAGAAGTTAAATTTTGCTTAAGACTGAGCCTGTCTGTGACCTCCACAGCTTATCAAGGTTAGGGCATGCCCCCCCCCTTTTTAAAAAAGGTGATTAATTAATTTTTAATTTTTTATTCTTTAAATCAGAAACTCAGTGAATGGATTTTGGGATATCTCCCCACCTCTCTCCCTCAGGTGCCCCCTCCATTCTTTCATACCCCACTCTTTGTTGTTTGCTATTCTGTGTTAAGTCCATTACTCTCTTTCTTTCCTGCAGTAGTGTTCTTTCATTGGGTGAAGGATTATGTTCTCAGAACCAGGTGAGCCTTGATGGTAGGTTTTCAGTCTTAAGTTTGCTTTGGGCAGCAATGTGGTCTTTCCATGCTTTCTCATTGGAGGTTGTTTTCTCCAACCCCATCCCTGTTATTTTGCTGATTTATCTTATGGTTCTGGCATCGGATTTAGGAGGGTCTCACCCCCTGCCATTGCCGGTGAAGAAGTTTCTCTGTGGATACAGGCAATTGTGATTGGCCGTTGTAGATCTCCTCTGCCTCAGTTTGCAGCTTTGCTGTGGGGCCCATGCCTCCAGTCTTAGACTTTCCTTTCCTCTCCCGTAAAGTGGGGACGGGATGCCTTGCTCTCCCAGAAGGCATCTCCAAAATGAAGTCTTGGGTCTTTCAGACCCAGCGAGCACATAGGTGTGCTTCATGATATTGTATTTCTATAGATGTTTCTCCTCTCTCGCCTGGATTGGTTCTTTTGATTGTCCGTCTGCTGTGTCCAGTTCAGGTTCATTGGCTGGATTTTTACCTGGTCCCTCACCCATTTTATGATGGGGTTTGTGTTATAGATGTTCTTGTTCCTCCTGAAGATTAGCTGGAGAGTGATGAAATGGAGGGGGCACCCCCCCTGCACCTTGCACATGCCCCCCACCCCCACCCGCTGGTACCTCCCTGCATGGAGGCAGGGTCCGGATGTCCATGCCTGTGCCATCCCAATCCCCTCTTGTGCTGGGGCCTGGGGGCAAATGCCTCAGCTGATCTGGGCTACAGATGGCTGCCATGCAACAACTATCCACTGGTGGATGGGGCTATAACCCCATTTGTCCCCCCTCCTGGGCTCTCCAGACTTGGGGGGCTTACCCTGGGGTCTTTTCCACCTTTGCTCCCCACTGGATAGGGGTGGAAGGGTGGGAGCTCCAGGCCACATGGAGGCCTCTGGGTCGACCTGGCTACCCCCCACAGTGTGCAGCTGGCCTGCATGCCCCTACAGACAAGAGGATGCTAGTGAGTACCCTTTATAGTAAGTACTTGCCCCCAGGGCTGGGAGTTCCCACATCCAATTCCAACCAGCAGGGAGGGCCCTTTTCCTCCAGGAAAGTCTTTGGAACATCACTCTGTTTTTGAAGCTTTGTGAGCAGCTGCAGCTTAAAGTGCTTGAGATTTTACAAAAGGTTGTTTTTTCGAATCAGAGAGCTGTTCCTTGCACATTAAGACAAGTTGAGTACCTTAGCACATTCCCTTCATTCAGAGTTGAGTACCTTAGCACAGTCCATACATTCAAGTGGCAACACAGGAGAGGTGGAGTGTTAGTGTCTCCAGGTCTGCCAGCCAGTTAGAAACAGGGACTGAGCTCCTTCCAGGGGAAACATACTGAGATCAATCTGTGGAGTTTCCTCCAGGTTGGGGTAAGAGATTCCCCTGGCAAGAGGGATTTTTCAGTTCCATAGATTATTTTCTCAGAGTTTACTGCATACTAACCCAAATATACTGGCCTGTTTGGGCAAAAGAATCTGACTCAACCTTGGTTATACAGATGTGAGAGGGGTGGCAGAAGAGTGCCCTGCATGCATCAAGAGAGCATTGTCCGAAGGCACTTAATGAAGGGGATATGCCTGAGAAAGACAGTATTAGGTGATTTAATTGTTCTACTTACATAGGCCTACTTGGTACAGACCACAACGTAGTAGGCTGTGTGGTGCTGGCTGTGGGGCCACCATCCTATGTATTGTCTTCAACCAGAACCTTGTTCAGGGATGCATGGCTACATGGTCTTCTCTTTACTGAGCATCCCATAATGCCTTGTCTCCAGCCTTGCCTGCCATAATTCTAGTGGGAGGTACATGTCTCGAATTGCCTGGATTCCTGGACCTCTGAAAAGAGTTCTAAGTCCTCTACTGACTAACGAGGGAACACAGCAACAAATGGTGGGCCAGAGTCTTTAGAAGATCCCTGCAGGGGGAGACCTGTGGGAGGAGGCAAGGCAGCAAAAGAAACTGTCTGGGGGGTGGGGGCACTTCTGGGTTTACTGGGTATTTTGAATCTCTGGGGTTGATGGGGAGCAGTCACACTTTTGAAGATTATGAACATCAGACTCACCAATCTGTGTAGGTTCTTGACTGGTTTTAGCAGTTACACAGGAAACCAGGTGCAAACACGGTACCAATACTAAGCAGGAAGACAAATACAAATACCAAGGTCAGTAACCAAATCAAATCAAGGGACAGTACCTAATACAGGTCCAGTCACTGTGAGTTCTTCTGCCTGTGAACACAGTTGCAAGAGACCTCAGGTTCCAACAACCATGAAGTTTATTTTACAGAACAAAACAAAGAGCTTAATAAACAAAGAGGTAGCCATGAGGGGCCAGCTACCTCACCCAGTCAGTGTCCACCAGACAGGTGGGGTGCTGGTTACCTGTCACCAAGGATGCTGGACAGCAGCGGTGCTCAGGAGTGGTCACCAGGAATGCACCACCAATGAACAACTCTTAGAGACACCAAGGCTGGGGCTTTGCTGCTTCTGACAGGCAATGTCAGAGACAGGACTGGAGACCCAGTCTCTGCAAAGCTCTTGGCTTTTCTTCCTCAGTGGGCAGCTGCTGGATGTGGCTGCTGGTTCCTCTTCCTTCACAGATGCCAGGAACTGAGACTTTCTCTTTTCCCTCTGGGCTGGAACTGTTCTTGAGGGTTGGAACAGTTCTCTTGGAGGCTAGTTTGCAGCGTACCCACCTCAGCTCCCTCTGACCCTGGCTTAAATCTACCGTAGAGTCTCTTGGACTATTTTTCATTCCCTTGGCTAACTGGACTATTCCAGTGAGACTACCACAGCTGTTGCTGGCTCGTGGCCAGTGTCACACAGACACACGAGGCAGGACAGGGCAGGAGAGGAGAGGCAGGGGACCCCCCTAGTCCACCTTTCTGGCTCTCTCTCTTTGTGCTCTCTCCACACATACTCTCTAGTGCATTCTCCCCAGGGTGAAGCTGCCCCTTTATCATCTCCTCCCAGGCCCAGGTGTTCACACTTACACTTGTGCACACTCACTGGGTTCGGCATGCACCAGGCATGGGGAGGATGCAATGTCACAGGTACTGGTCACAGAGCTAATGGAGAAAAAAACCTGACCAACTCACTTACCCTACAAAGATAATCAATAATCCTTTCCATCTGTGGGACCTGACCAATTTCAGAAGGAGAAAAAGCTCCTTGTCAGTAGGGGCCTGAGCATGCGAATCAGAACTGAGAACGCGTGTTCTCTGGAAAGCTTGTTGGTTCCCTGAGGAAATACAGTCAAGAGTTGTCTGTGGTGCAAATGAGTGCTTGAATGTCTGGTTCCTCACACCAAACCACTCTGGCTGCACAGAGAAGACTATTCTGGAGACCAAGTACAGCCCACATCCTGCCTTAACCTGTCTGACTCTGTACCAATGATGGGCTGGACTTGACTGGAAGAATTTGTGATAATGACAATCTAAAAAGGGAGAAGGTGTCATCTCAGTAAGATCCCCTGCAGTTCCAATCCTTTACCCTCCTTTCAGATCCTAGAGGTCTTTTTTTTTGCCAAGGTCAGGGACTATCACCTACGGCTTCATGCTGGGATTCACCATTAAGGGAAGGCATCAGAATACAAAGCAAGGTATCCAGGTTTGGACATATTTGACCTGGATTTGAGCCTGGCTTGACCACACCTGCAGAACTACCTGGACTTTCTGACCAAGTTTTCTTATCTGTGGAGTGGACTGAATAACACCTTGAGAGCAGAGTAATCATTGTATAAAGACTTTTCCACAAAATAGATAACTATTAAATAGCACCCATTCAGAGTTGCAGTACTGTTTCCCATTCCTACCAGCTATGTAGGGATGCTTTCTTCTACTTCTCCAGCAGTATTTGGTGACCATTTTTAAAATGATAAGAATAGATACTACACTTGATCATAGCCAAAAGTATGAGAAGCAGTTGGTAATCATTTTTATTATACTTGTTCTAATATGTGTACAGTGATAGCTCACTGTGGTCATAATCTGCATTTTTTAAATAGTTAGTATATGGCTCATAACCTCTCTGCTCTCCACATCTGTTTGTGTGAAGCTACCTCCCAGTCTTTATTTTTTTAAGTGTGAGAAGCATAATGACCTCCTGTAGACAGTCCCTCTCCCTCTGTGTCTGGACCTACCCTATATGTCCGATTTCCTAGTATTTTTTTTTACCGAATTCCAGAAACTCCTTTATTCTCCCAGGGGGTTCCAGCAAAATAATGGAGACCTGTATCCTTTTATTGCAGTTTACATCTTTGTGAGTTACAGTGTGTTTCTTTTTAAACAAGATCCTCCACCTGCAAAATGTTTAAACTTGTTAAAGTTTCTGATGATAGTATTTTTTCAAAACAATAAAGTACTTTTTAATTAATTAACATTTATATGGACATGGAAAACCAAAAAATTCATGTGGTTTATTGTATTAGTCTGGAACAGAGCCTATAATATCTCTTAGGTGTGTCTCTATTTTATAAAGCTGCATATTTTTCCAGGGAGGGCTTTTTCACTATAAATAAACAACCAACCTGTGAGTGTTGATTTTTTAATAACTCTGGGGCACGCTCTCTCTTCACTCTGTCTTTTGATGCCAGTGTGCCAACACCAGAAGTTACTAGCAGCTGAGATGAAGAGACCTTGGAGGTGGGCCAGGAAGAATTTTCTCAGTGTTTTGGAGGTCTGAAGTGCCAGGTGACACTGTCCTCCCTCATGTCCTCCCTTAGCATCTTCTGCTCTTGCCATTTATAGCTAGAGTGCCTGGAAAAATATATAATAGTAGCTAAAATTATATAGCACTCTTTATGTATCTGGTACTACATATATAGTAGCTTATTTAATCCCCCTAACAACCTAAGAGTTAAGTACTGTTACTGTTTTCACTTTATAAACAAGGAGACCAAGGCAAAGAGAGAGAGGTCTCCTTACATACTAGTGACTAAATTGGGATTTGAACCCACACTGTCTGACAGTTGCCCTATACCGTGTTAGGGCAAATAGAACCTTCTGTTGTATGTACTTTGATGTGTGGACCTGAAGGACCTCAGGGTCCCCGCTTAGAATTGTGTGAGAGGAGACAGGCTTGCCAGGGACCCTCAGCACTTTGTGATACCGAGATGGGAAATGGAGTAGGTGGGAAGTACCCAGGGAGAAGGGAGCTCCTTGGATGTCTGCACTGGGCATGGGCTGTCCAGGTATCAGTGACATTCAGGCTCTGAAGACAGCTCTGTCCTTTGAGCCTGGTGTGCACTCAGAGTTGACTCATTCAGGAAAGAGACTGGGGGAGGATGACGTGCAGGCCCTGGCCTTGGGGGATAGCACACAACTGCTGTCTCCTGTGTGATTAAGCCACCTGCCTGTAGTGTAGTTACCTTGACTTTGCACTGTAGAGATCTCTCACCCCCATTTACTGTTGGGGGTGGCTTGGAAGAGAAGGTAGTTTTGTAACCAGACCAACTTGGGTTCCAGCCACAGAACCTCTATTCTCACCGCCAAACAAGGCTGTAATAATACCTAGTTTGTAGATAGTTGTGTGGCCTAAGTGGGGTTGGTGTAGTGAATTTCCCTAGGAAGTTTTGCCTTCCTCCTCTCCAGGGCTCTCTGTAAGGTCAGGAATTCTCAACTGTACTTTGGTGTGTGTATGAGAAATCATGTGTATTTATGCATGTATGTCCCTTGCCCCAGTTCAGTAAGGAGAGTGCCCATTGGTTAAAAAGTACAAATTTTAGGATGTGGTGTGAAGACTTGCATTTGAGGAGATGTGATCCTACCTCTGAATCACATGTAATGTAGAATAATACTACCTCATTAAATTAAATATTATTTTAAATTAAGGGGGAGTGGGGTGGTATATGGGATCATTACTGATGGGAGGGTCACACCTAAGGGGAACAATAACTATACAAATGTGACCAATGTTATATGAAAATAAGAAAATAAAATAAATAAATTGAACATAATCCCCCTCCCCAAAGCACTTACTATATGTTTTCTTCTAGGCACTAAGTAGAAGAGCCACAGGCTTGGACCTCATGTAGCATATGGTCTACAGAGGGTCAAATATTAATTAAGAGCACAACCGAATTTGAAATCATGAATTGTGATTATCTCCTTGAAGCTAGTTCCGTCATGCCAGTGGATGAACTACAGTCTAAGGCTGAGAGGTGCTTTTTTTTTTTGAGTCTAGGTCTCACCATTTTTGCCTGTGGAACCGCAGACTTACATTGCTTGGGGTACCACAGACTCAAGTAATCCCCAGCTTCAGCTTCCCAGGTAGCTGGGATTGCAGGCATGTGCCACCACACCCAGCTAGTTTTTTGGAACTAGGTCTCACTACGTGCCCCCGGTGGGACTCGAACCGTGATCCCTGGTTCCGGCCACGGCTTCCTAGGCTGCTGCTTACAAGCACGTGCCACCATGCCTGGCTGGGAGGTGCTTTTTGAGGGAAGTTTGTAGTCTAATTCTGTAACCTTAATACACTAAAGAGATCCAAGTGGAAGGCAGTAAAGGAACATGGGGCATTCCCTTAGTGTTGTGTCCTGCCTGGATAAGGACTAACCCATTGCTGGTCACCCTAGTGCTCACCTACCCCAGAGCCCACACTGTTCCATAAGGCTACTCAAACCCAGCCTTTCCCAACTGCTGCTGATCCCATGGATGAGACTGAGTTTGTGCCATACCTTACAGGGCTGGGTCTTTTTTGTTTGGTTAAGTAATAAGTCGACTGAATAATGAGCATATTCAAAAACAAACACATTCGTCATACAGATTTTCAAAAACAACTTTGTGTAGGTGCTGTTTATAGTCCATGAAATTAAGTGTATATTAGTGATTTTTACTAAATTATCTGAGTTAAACAACCACCCTCAAGATCTAGTTTTAGAGCACTTTCTTCACTGGTTGGGTCATCTTTGTATGGAAAAGGGAAGAAAATTGTATTCCATGGAAAGATTAATTATTTTTATGGAATTAGTTCTCACAGTAGGAGGACCTCATTAATTAATTAATTCAATTAGTATTTACTGAGAGGCAGCTGGAGGCCTAGTTGCAGCCCACAGCAGGGCTAGGTGCAAAAACGAAATAGAGACACAAGCAGAGGTGGCTGCTTTCCTGCAGCTGACAAACTTCAACGGGAGATTTACTGATGAGTGTGATTTTGGGTCTGGTGGCAGATGGAGTGCAGGTGTTTGTTTTTAACCCTCAATCCAGAACAAAAAAAGGGGGCCATGCTTTTGTAATGCCTGGTATTGTAATGAAATTATGGGTCAAGTATTATATGCCTCAAGAAAGAGGCAAGTATTACTCTCCAGCACTGCAAATAACTTTAAGCTTCTGCAAGCCTGGATTCAAGATCTTGGAAGAGAGGAGAGTCTCTCTGGGGTAAGGGGTGAGGTTGTGCTGAGAAGAGAGCCTGGCAGCAGGCTAAGGCACATCCAGGGGTGTGGCATTGTGTGGCATATAGCTCAGGGGTGCATTTGCTTATGGTGGGATGTTGAGTGTGGAAGTGAGGCTGGGAGTTTAGCTTTGTGTCCTAGATTGAGGAGTTTGGATTCAGTGGAACAAACATGGAAGACATGATTTTAAGTCTCCAAGGAGATTGCAGTTGTCCAGAGTGGGATGTGGGAATGCAATCATGTGAGAGAAATGGGGAGTGTACATGGTTAAGGAACTCTTGTGTGGGTCCTAATAGTGGTATGGAACTAACTTGGACAGGGTCGATGGGATAAGGAAGTAAGGAAGTAGTAGATGGGAGTGAAAATTTTGCAAGGTGAGAGGAGAAAATCTGTTCCAACTTCTCCTGGGGTCCTGCTTGCCTTACCCTGCTGCATGTCAACCTCAAACACAAGCAGTCTAAATCAGCCTCAAGACCTTCTCTACACTGATTTCCCACTGCCTGGTATGCTCTTTTACTCCAGTTCTTTGTCTGACCTTTCTTGCCTAGGAGGAAGGAAAAGAGCCAAGAAGAAGCAGAACACTTTGTGTACCCAGGGAAAGTAATGCCAGATGCTGAAGTGATTGAAGGTGGGCACTGAAGGACTAGGGGACTCAGGGCTGGTACTAAAGAGGGTAAAGCCAGGTGCCCCTGGTGTAGACTTTAAGGAGGCCCTTGTGCTCACATGCTCAACCCTGAGAGTGTATGTGCGGGGGGTCTCCTTTAAATTTTGTATCCTAGGCACCTCCTGGTTCTGGAGAGAACTGCTAATTGGGAAGGTGCAGGGCACCTAGGATCAGTATTAAGATTCAAAGGGTGAGGGCAGATTGGGGAGCTATTCCTTAAGTAGTTCTTCTGTGGTAAGCTTTCTGATGCCCTGTGGGGGCCGGCCACCTTGTCTCCCTCCTTCCTGTGCACGACAGTCCCTCTCCCCTCTATGAACTCTCTAGGGTTTCAGGGAGCACAGTTTGAAGACTTGCATATGATCTGATTCTCCAACCTACTGTAGAGAATTCTGAGACCCAAAAAGTATGTGACTTGTTCGACACACAAGGAGGTGTGACCTTAGAGATCTTTAATTAACTTTCCTTTGATTTATCTTCATCGCTTTACATTCTGTTCTTGCCTCCCCAGCTGTCCCCCAATATAAGAAGTAGAAACGGATACTCAAGACCTGATATATGTTTGAAGAGGTCTGACTCTGAGAAAGTCTTATTTATAGAATCCCTACTATCTGCCAACCGTATTTTAAGGGCCTTTACATATATTATTTTATTTAATTCTGTGAGAACCTTTCAGGGTAATGTGTCATTACCCTGCTTTCCAGATGAGCAGACAGGCTAAAAGGAACAGATGTGACTGGCTTAAATTTGCATAGTCATCAACTGTGCTGCTGGCTCCAGTCTCCACACCAGGTGTTTCTTCCATCATTCGCATTATCTCTGTGCTTTGCTGCCAGGCATGATTTTGGGTGCTGATACAGTATAACAAAGAAGACACAACTTTTAGGAAGCCCCACCCCACTTGTGCCCTGTTTGTGAAGGGAGATGGCTGCTCTTCATAAGGTTTCTCACAGGTGTGTCTGGGTCACCTGTGAGGCTGCTATGTTTTTCAGCTGTTACTGAGGTGAAATCTGTGGCCACATTTACTCTTCAGCCAGAAGGTCACAGGGACACCTTTCTCCCTTCATTCGGTGTCTGAAACATTCCACCAAAACCACCTTAGGAAAGATGGGCAGTTAATTCTGCAAAGAACACACAATTTTCCCTAGATTTCTCAACTGCTATCAGCAGTTTCCTAGTTTCCTGCAGCCCCCCGCCCCTCCCTCCCACAAAGGCTGAAGCAATTTGTGATTTAATCCTGATAATACCCAGTTATTTTGACCTCTGCTGCCCTCAGTCCCAGTGAGAATTTGGATGCAATGTTTTTACTTGTCGCGTTAGACTGTTTGCCAGAGTTTGTGGAATAAGGCCTGTATTATTAATGCCCTTGCTGGGAACAGCTGTGCCCTGCCAGTTTGTCATGTGAGCCCCTGGAAAGCCCTGTTCTGCAAGGCCCACAGCGCTCCGCAGCCCGCTGGCTCAGGTGGAAATGTGATCCCATCCTGCAGAAATTGCAGACAACCAAGGAGCACAGAGGCAGCTCAGAAAGATCTGATCAGGGTCTGACTAAAGAAATGACAACATCTTGGGGAGCTGATTCTCCCTGGTGTTTCAATGGAAAAGCTGCATCTTTTTTAATTTTCAGAGGCGCCTCCAAACTGCTTTCCATAGCGGCTGCATCAGTCTGTGTTCCCATCAGCAGTGTAAGCAGCTCCCTTCTCTCCACATCCTCACCAACACTTGTCATTTCTTGACTTTTTGAAAATAGCCATGTTCACAGGTGTAAAGTGACAACTCACTGTGTGTGTGTGTGTGTGTGTGTGTTTACTTATTCCTGATGAGTGATGATGAACATCTTTTCATTCCTATTTCTATTGGTTACCTGTATGTCTTTTTTGAAGAAGTGTCTATTCAGATCCTCTCTCATTGCTTAATTGGATTTTTCTCCTCCTGTTATTGAGTTACACGAGTTCTTTATATATTTTGGACATTCGTCTCTTATTGGGTATGTGACTTGTAAATGCCTAGTCCCATTCAGAAGGTAATTCCTGCCCATTTATTTATGCTGGGTGTAGGCACTTAGACATTAGCTAAGATTATGATTTAGACTTAAATCTCAAGCACTCTAATTGCTAATTTTGTATCACTGGGCAAAAATAGGGTTGCTATTTTTAAAGGGTCATTAGAAGCAGTGATGATGACACTATTAAAAGACTCTGTGCTAGGTAAGTGGTTTGTGGTGTCTCTAAATACTCTATAAGGAAGAGGCTGTTGTCCCAAAATCACAGATATGTGAGAAGTTCAGGAGGATTAAATAAGTTGCCTGAGGACACATAGTAAGTGATGAAGTCAGATAATAGATCCAAGGTCCTGATTCCTAAGTCAGTGGTCTTTAATTTGACTCTCCCTGAGATTCACACAGGGCTTTCATAAAAAGAGTAATTCTTGATCTGGGTCAGATTCTGACTTGGGCTGATTCGGGTGGAGTTTGGGGAGCAATGGATGTAAGAGATACCCAGGATTGTATTGGTGTGTTACATTTTAGGAAATACTATGGTGTGCTTTCCTCTCTAAGGCATGGCTCATGGCTAGCTCTCAATAAATATTAGGTATATTATAAAGTTATGAACTGATTGAAAAGACATCTTACAAAAGTATATCATCTTTTAAAAGCTTACTTGCCCTAGAACTAGATCTTGATAGAAGTTCAGGGAAATAGGTTTCGAATCAGCCATCTGCATTCTAAACTCTAATCACAGAGCTTGCTGCAAAAAGGCTGTTTATATAACACTGCGTTTGACCATGCAATTTCAAACTCAGGATCCGAAAACCAAACTCCTCATCTTCTAGTCCCTTCCTGATCTGCACTTTACTTCATCCTTCCCCTTTTTGTTGAAAGCAGTGCAGTTCTTCCCATCATCCTTGACTCTCTTTTACCCTGATCCAATTACTGGTTTTGATTTTCAAAATCCAACGAATATATGTTCATTTCTCACTGCAGCAGCCTGGTACGGCCTTAAGCATCTCTCATCATCACCACTCCAGTGATCTCCTGATGACTTGTCTGCTTCTACCCTATCCCCTGTTCTGATCCTCCCAGGGCACTGGGAGCAATGTGGTGACACCGAATTAAACCATGTTGCTCTGCAATTCAGACTCTTGTTGTGGCTCCCAGTTTTATTCTGAGTAAAGTCCAGATCTTCTCCTTGACGTGTAAGACATCACCCATCTCCTCCACCCTCCCACGCCCCTCACCTAATTGTCTCTTCTTCACCCTCCTCTCCTCCGACCTCCCCTTTGCTCCTTCCCTTTGCTCTCATCCATCTCCTCCACCCACCCCCCCACCCCTGCCCCTCCCCAATTGTCTCTCTTCACTCTCCTCTCCTTGAACCTCCCCTTTTCTCTTCTCCTTGTACATCAGGGCACTCCTGACCCTGGGCTCTGCACAGGCACCCCTCAGATGCCCTTGCGTGACCGCAATCCTCACTTGTGCTCCACAATTCATTCTTTGCTCAAAGGCCCCTCTCTTCATTAAGGCTTACTCCGACTTCCCCTTGTAAATGGAAACCTGCCCGAACCAGTACTTCCTTCTGCTCTGCTTTGGTTCCCAGAGAGCTCAGTATTGTCTGATATACTAAATAAGCTCCTTACTACATTTGTGGTTTCTTGTGTCTCCTTTGCTAGAATTTAACACTCGGGACAGTCATCTTCATCTGGATTATCAGTGTTCTAAGCACTGAGATTTATGCTCAGCAAGTAGTGATCAATATATTTTTAAAATGAGTGTCAAATTTCTGAAATACAGGTGGCTAGTTTAAAATTGAAAAGAAAATATGGTGGTGAGGGACTGACCACTAGCGTGCAGGGACTGTGTCAGGGTGTGCAGAGTATGAGGGGCCCCTGCTGAGGCTGAACCTTTTTGGCTGTGGGCATTTCAGGGCAGGCAGGAAGTTGGTTACCAAGAGGATGCTGATGGCAGCAATGGCAGCAGAGTGAAACTGGGAGGATGCCTATAAGACATTAAAGGAAGGGAGCTTGAGGGAGACCACAGGACTCATTGAAGAGAGGAATCTTTCGATTTTCCTTTTAGAAAAGTGATTCCAGTGGAATGATGTGGGCTGACTTCAGTCATTTGAGGAGCAAGTGGAAAGTGGGAAACTAAAGCAACTGGAGAGGCCCTGCTGTGAGGAAGGGCAGATTAGCTTGTTGTTTGAGGAAGTTATTTG
>PVHY01008359.1:0-34952 GCA_004024945.1 Uropsilus gracilis
CTATATTTCAATATAACTGGAGGAACAAAGAACAAACCAATAAAATTTTTGGCAAAAATGTAAACAGACAGAAAATTCATAATACACTAAAGCAAGTGCAAAGAAAAAGAAAAATATAATAAAAGATATTCAGCTCACCATTAATCTCAAACATGGATTCCAAAATAATACTATTTCTGACCAAATACTTAGCATAAACTAAAAGAACAAAGACAAATCACCTGTCATTTACAAAAGTAAGACTCTCAGACTTTTTGCAGAAAGTGTGAATTGCTACAAACTTTATGAAAGATGAGCTAGAATATTGAAACCAAGAAATAAGTTGTAGTGCAAAGTGGATCCCTCTGTTTACCCTGTTTCTGCCCTTCCCCCTTACCTCCCAACTGTATTTTGCACATAGCTTTGGTGTGGCAATGTGACAAACCTACCCCCAAATCTCTAAGTTCTTTCACTGCAGTTCCCTTTGGCTATCTGATTCTATCTGATTCATCATTGATTGTTCTAATTGCAAATTTTCAGCCTCTGAGTTGGTCAGCATTGTTTGTAAGATATACATTCCCTGTTGAAGTCCACAAACTTCACATCTATTTCTTCGTTCTGGGCTGTGGGTTTGGAGAATTTACCAATAGAGCTGCTTAGGACAGGTAGTTGCCTGAAATACTACTTGGAGCCTGAACTATGCAATGTGTGCTGGTGATGAGGACAGATTCAGGGTACTAGAGGCTGCTATCACATCCTAGCTGGGTGACCTTATGCAATACTTAATTTCTCTGACCTGTTTCCTTGGCTATAGAATGTGGGTGATATAGTAGTCATCTACATGATAGTGTTGCTAAGAAGACAACTGACAGCATTCTGAAAAAAAAAAAAGAGCTGTTTAGCGTGCTTCCTATTATTTATATGTTTATTTGTGACAATTCTCAAGGGCGTATTCATACCTAAGAGTTCAAACACATTGTAATTCCCTGAGGAGCTAATAATTTCCATGTCTGTATTCTCAGTAACCTAAAATGGTCACTCACAAAATAATTTTGAGTTTTCAAAACCTTTAGCATAAATGATATCATGTTTGTTTTGTGAGGTTCAGACTATGGTAATGATGTTTCTTAACTTATAAGTTATAAATTGTACTCAGATTTTAGAAATGATTAGCCACACTGATGCTTTCAGCAGGTTGCTCTTCTTCAGGAAACAGAAGTCAGAGTGTTCCTATATGAGTAACAATATAATGCAAATTTTACTGACTCAGCTCAGTGGATTCTCTTCCAATACCAGGCAATATTTCACTCATTTTCATAGGTTAGAACTGTGTCCATTTAATCTTCAGTTACTGGCTCTCGTGAGTTATTTCTTTTGACTCCATTATCCCCTAACTTTCTCATTCAAAACTGCAAGATTTTGTCAAACTGTGCTCCAAGTTCAATCCCCAATGTCTACCAACTACTTGGGACTCAGGGTGTCAGGCATCCAAGTGTTTCTCCTTTTGTGGAAGTGCCAACTTCAAAGATGACAAGTGTCTTTGAGGATTAATTTAGAGCAATGTTTTCAAGCTATTGTAGATGATTCAAAATTGCTTTAAACTTGTAGAACTCTTTTAACAATTGGTTTTATGATGAGAAGTGCCAAATTTCATTGGAAGGAACATGGAATATCATTAAAAACAACTGACCACCCAATATTCGTTATAGCTCACTGGTGGATTGTTATATTAATTCAGATTCAGTGTGTGTGTGCGCGCGCATGCACGTGCACATGCATATATGTGTGTGTGTGTGTGTGTGTGTGTGTCTCAAGGTATACAATGAATGGTGAATCAGACTCCAGTGTAAAAACCGAAGCTACAAGGATGTTACAAATAATACAAGGCAGAATACATTACAGGCTTCTGGAATGAACAGGATTTCTTTAATCTCTCCTTTATGCCACTTTGTTCTATTTCTTTTTCACACTTGCCAGCTCTCATTTTCCCAACCATACCACCACACCAACTAGTTGTCACTTTTGTAGACTTCATGGAGAATAAAACCTTTAATGTCAACTTTAACACCCAGATAAGGAGCAGTGATCTACCTCTACCTCCCAACTTGTGTCAAAGAAAGAAGAGGTCCTGGAAAACCACCTATCAGGAAGCAGGTTTATGTGGCACTTAAGCATTGTCACTTAAGTTCACCTTATGAGCTACTTGAATGGGGCAGCAGAGAAGCAACCCCCAGGAAGGCTGCAAAGCTGCACTACCTTTTCTTTCTTTTCTTTTCTTTTTTTAACTGTTTGCATTAATTTTATTTTTCAGAACAGCTTTAGGCTCCCAGAAAAAGTGAACAGATGATATACAGATTTCCAAAAAAACCTTTGCCATCTAGTATCAGAAATCCTCCCATCAATGGTACATCTGCGCCAACACTTGTTGTTACCCATTTTTCAAATATGAGCCATTCTTATTGGTGTAAGATGGTATCTCAGTGTGGTTTTGATTTGCATTTCCCTGATTATTAGTGATGTGGAGCATTCTTTCCTATTGGCCATCTGTATTTCCTCTTTGGAGACGTGTCTTTTTAATTCTCCCCATTTTTGACTGGACTTTTTGCTTTGTTTTTGTTAAGTTGTGTGAGTTCTTTGTGTATCTTTGTTGTCAGAACCTTATTACATTGTGGAGGGCAAAAATTTTCTCCCAATCGGTTGGGTTTCTTTTTGTTTTGTTTATTATTTCTTTTGTTATACAGAACGTTTTATAGTTTGATGTAGTCCCAGCTGTTAATATTTTCCTTTATTTTTTTGCTAGCTGTAGATGTGTCCAGAAATAAATTTCTGAAGTATAATTCATGGAGGGTTTTGCCCGGGTTTTCCTCTATGTATTTTATCGTTTCAGGTCTGACATCCAAGTCTTTATCCATTTTGAGTTGATTTTTTATAAGGTGTGAGGGAATATCTTGGGTTTTTGTTTTTTTGTTTGTTTGCATGTAGTATGGTCCAGTTTTCCAGAGCCAATTATTGAAGAAACTGTCCCTGTTCCAGTGTACGTTTTTGGCCCTTTTGTCAAAGATTAGTTGACCATATACGTGTGGTTTTATTTCTGAGCACTTGATTCTGATCCATTGATCTGTTTGTCTGTTTTTGTATCAGTACCATAGTGTTTTAATTATTATGGATTTGCAGTATAATTTAAAATCTGGGATTGTAATAACTCTGTTTTTTTGTTTGTTTGTTTGTTTGTTTGTTTGTTTTGATTAGGAGAACTTTCGATATTTGAGGTCTTCTTGTTATTCCATATAAATTTCAGTAATTTTTGTTCTATCTCTTTAAAAAAAATCATTTGGGTTTTTATTGGTATTGCACTGAATCTGTAGATTGCTTTTGGTAGAATAGTCATTTTGATGATGTTAATTCTTGCAATTCATGAACAGGAATGTTTTTTTCCTTTTTTTTCATATGCAGACAACATGATACTTTATATAGAAACCAAAAAAAAAAAAAAATCCACAGAAACAATAAACCAGTTCAGTAAGGTAACTAGATACAAAATCAACACACAGAAATCAGTGACATTCTTATATGCAAAAATTTAGTCATAAGAAGAAGAAATTTAAAAAAAAACTACACTTATTTACCATTATACCACTGAAAATTAAATATCTGGGGATAAACCTAATAAAAGAAGTGAAGAATCTATACAAAGAAAACTACAACACATTCTTTAAAAAAATAGAACAAGACATAAAAAATGCACTACCTTTTAAAAAGAGCTAATAACTAAAGGGGCAAACATTCCCATCTGTAGTAAATAACCAACTGGGCTGGCTGTTCCCCTCTCCTAACCAATACAGGCAACCATCAGTCCAGTTTACATAAAAGAAAACCTTTTTATGCTTAGAAAGAAAAAGCCCAAAATATAAAATACTTTCCACCTTAATATTTAAACTGCTACTAAAATTTTATTCAACAAATAAAATGGAAAAAAGATTTTTGGATACTAGGTTAAGGTGACAGATTATGAACATGCATTTTCCTTTCCAGTCTCTCAAAATTTCATTTAATTGTATAAAGTCATACCAGATATCTGTCAAAATAAGTTTTGGTGTGAAGAAGCTGTCCATGAATGAATTGTTCTGATGGTTTCTTACATAATAAAAGCATAGGGGGTTGCAAAGCAGATAAGCCATGCAACACAGATGAAATCATAGGTCAAAAGGTGGAGAGGAGCAAGCATAAGCAGTGTAGAAACTATTCTTTCGAGAGAAACTGAGAGAAGCCTTGAAGCTAAGAGTTGGCAGGCCTAGAACATAAAAAAGTACTATAGAGAAGCAATCAGAGGAAATCATTTTAAAACTGTCCACATCACTGCAACTTGGCTCTTCCCAACAGACTCCCATCCCCATGTGAACGGTGAATGACAGGCCTTGCATGTTTCAGTGAACACAAACTAAAATCCTGTTTTCTAAAGAAATTGAATCAATTACTTGGGAATAGCAAATGTTCCATGTATGGAGCTTTGGAGCCCATATTAAATTCACCCTTATTTTCTCCAAAGGATTGCTTACCTGCTTCTCGTTTGCATTCCTTGCCAGACACAGACACTGACACACACACACACACACACACACACACACATACACACACACACACACACACACACACAGAGCACTTACAGTCTGCTCTCCTAGACAAGAAAACTATTTGATGCTTTGATTAAGAAACAAATGTAAAGAGCCACTGAAGAAACTTATTCTAGCAACTTAAGTCAATCAACATTTTGTTTATTCTTGAGCATAAATGGAAATATAATTATCATGAGACAATTGGGAAAGAGCACACTCACAACAAAAAGTATATGTGGAAGGAAGAGTAGGCAAGAAATTATCTAGTCTTCCTCTTAATTTTGCTATGAACTGAAAACTGCTATAAAAAAATGGACTTACTATACAACTACCTATGCAGACATATAAACAAAACAAAATTCCAGACAAAAACAAATTCTAGGAATAAGGGACTAGAAATAAAGTTCTTAAACTAGTTATTGTAAAAGAATTTTAAAAGTTAGAAAGAAAAGTACGTATGTACGTATCAGTTGCTATTTTTAAATTTTTTATGCCCTAGTCAACAAGCATAATAAAACAAGGAAAATAAAGAAATAACAGAAGAATTTAAAAAGGAAGGAGTATACCTAGCATTGTATAACCGGGTGCTCCATATAACCGGGTGCTCCATCTGGCAAATTCAAGATACATAAAAATATTAGCCCAAATAATTAACTCCAGCAAGTTTTCCAGATAACAGGTCAACAAACCAAATAAATTTAATGTCCATTTTCCAGCATACATAATGTAGATTTTAGACATAGTTATAGTTTCCAACTATAAAAATTACCTAGCAATAAATCTAACAAAAACGTTCAATAGCCATGCACGTTATTGAAAAATATTTTATTGAAAATAATTAAAGAAGCAAATAAATAAAGAGATATCATTTCAAATATAGGGCAATTCAATATTTTAAAGATAGAAGATTTCTCTAAATTAATCTACTTATTCAACTAGGTGACAAGCATCAAAGTTTAGTCTTGTTTTGCTTTGAATTTACTTTCTATGACATGAAAAGCTAAATCTAAAATTAAAATAACAAATTTCCAAGATTTACCTTTATGGCAAAATGGGTGCATTGTCATAGTAGATAATAAGACTTTATTCTACTGCATATTTTAAGGGTGAAATTTATGCAAAGTTTGACTAGCTAATTGACCCAGAATATTTGTAAAAAATATATGACAGAAGTGTCATTGCAATTTGCAAGAGGAAATATTATCCATTTAAATGAAATACCTATTTCACATCATTAATTTTTGGCAAACAACTGACATAAACATAAAAACAACAAGGTTATATTTAAATAAAATATGTATGAAAATATTTTTATAATTTTGGGAGGGCTAACCAAGATCAAATAGCACAATCCACAATGACAACACTATTATTCTTAACTATGTAAAAATTTGATTATTGCTTATTAGACACGACCATGTCAAAAGCTAAGCATAAGATGACAGAAAATAGTTGCAAAACATATCACAATGTTAAAACAAAAAATAAAACCAAAACTTCACACTATATCAATACAACTTAAGCACATGAGTTCTACCCAGTAAATGTTAGAGGGTAGGAGGGTTTTTGAAAGTATCTTAAAGAAATGATCAAAGAGCTAGATGTTTCCCATCCTTTTCTCACTGTTGTTAGTACACATATGCTTAAGGAGATACCTCAAGATTTCAAAACTGCTCTCATCACATGCCTCACATCAGTGTGGAAGAAAGTGAAATGCAAAGGACAGAGATCCGGTTGCTTTCAACTTCAGAGGTTTTGTTTTTGTTTCTTTTGTACTAGATTCCTGCCTGCCACTAAAACATGATTGGAAAATGGGATATTTTCAGCTAGGGGTTGTCAGATAAAAATCAGAACTTTTGGGCGGCAAGAAGAGTAGAAGATAGTGATAGCATATAGTATCACTTACTACATGTATTTACCAGAATATATGAAGGACTTCTAGAAATCTGTAAAGCAAAAGAATAGAAACCTGAGGTAAAATTTCAGCAGATATAAGCAGCAGCTGACAGAAAAGGAAAATCAACTAATAAATAATAAATAGTAATAGATAATCAACCCCAGTAGAGAAGTATGAATGAAAATCAACTAGATATCATTTCACATTTCTGAAAATACTGTTTGTATATGAAAAATAAATGAGAATTTTTGAATTCCACTAATAGGCACAATAAATTTTAGAACAATCAGTAATTCTGAGTCAGTTACATCTACTATTCAGAATTCATTAAATCCACTGATACACCAGAATAAAGATCATACAAATTCACATGGAAATGGTTCAAAAAATACTTTTGGGGGTTTTTGTTCTGTCTGAATTCATACATCTTTGTTCTTAAGTCAGACTTTCTCACTTGTTTCAGCAATAATTTGGAATTAAATAGATGCAAATTCTTAGCAAAACTATTCAAAATTTTCATTATCATTTCACAAATATCAAAAAGAACTAGAAGTTGTTCTTTTTGTAAAAAAAAAAAAGTAGGATTGTTTCATAGGAGAGAAATTTTGGCAATGTACTTAAAGGAAGCATCTTCAAAGGCAACTGTCAAATCCTGTTGTTTGATGCCATTCATTTTCATTTTCAAAAGTACTGACATCACAGCATTGAGACTCTGCTAATTAAGGAAACATTTTTTCCCCAAACTGTCTACAACTTTGTTTATATACAGGAGTCTAAAAATCCCAATACAAACTTCTCTCAGAAATAAAGTTTCAGAATTATTTTTATCAATTTATTTTCACAACTCTATGCCTAGATGAGACTTTTGTCTTCTAATATGCTGAGCGGCTGATTTTCTGACATCTCTATACCTGGCTTCTGGTTTGGGAATTAGACATAATGCAATGGTTCCATTGAGGTTTATATTTGTGTTTCATTAGATTTAAATATAAAGTTTAAGTGACATTCTTTAAATAAACACAATTTTTTGAGGTGTAGCAAAAGGGAAAAAAATCACCTTTAATCTCATTTACAAGAATCTATCCTAATTCTGGCTTCAATTTTCTACTTTCTTTCTGACCTTGAAAAAAAGATTAATTTAAAGGAAATTCTTAACACTTTTTATGAATAGGAAAGAAAACGCTCCATTCTTCTGGCAAGAGCCCACCCTGCCCTTCTATCTACCACATATTTAGTTATTTTAGTCTCTAAATGGACCACGTCTACCTCTTGTACCTCAAATCTTAGCTCCTCAGTTGTGCTCACTCTTAGTTAATGGCTTTATTTCCTTTCATTTAGAAGCTTCTCATGTGCTGCCATTTCCACAATTACCAATTTGCCTGCATTGAACCTTGAGTGTACACTGCCTTCTCTCCTATTACTGTAGGTGAACTGCCTAGTTCCTCCATAAGTCAGACCTGCCGCTGCAGACTTAGCTCCACACCTCAGTTTCCTCAAGGACAAAGTTTCCCAACCCTCCCCTATCACCTGTGATCTATGTCCTCTCCTATGTGTCTATGTCTATCACCTCTCCACTAAATCACTCACTTGCACATAGAAATGCACAGAAATCACACACCTTAAAACAGTACTCTTAACCTCAACACACCCTTCCAGCAAACACTTTTCTTCTCCATGGGAAAACTCCTAGAGGCATATACTTATGTATCCTCTCTTTCTCTCCAATCAGACTTTTCCTCCACAACATAAATATGGTTCTGATAAAGATCAGAATTTTTAAATTGAATAATGAATTTATGTCCTTATTTTGACCTATGTAGGGTGAGTTTGTCCAGCTTTTTCTCCTGCATTAGTCTGTGTACCCAATACCTGTGTTGCATCTTCCCCAAGATTGTGCGGTCCAGTGGGTATACACATGTGTAAGTGTGCACACCTAGGCCTAAGAGAGAGGGGATAAAAGGGAGCAGAAGGCATGAGAGAAAATGAGCATGCATGAACATGAGAGAGCATAAGAGAATGCTAGAGAGAGAGAAAGAACCAACCAAGAGAAATAGTATAAAGATTTCTAGAGGGCTGGGGAGCTCACTTGCCTCCAAACCACCCACACCTCTAGCCCTGACCTGTCTTACCCTGCCTGATATATCTGTGCAACCAATAAAGAACCTATGCAGATTGGTGAGCCTGAAACCTAATGCTTGCCCTTCCAATTAGCACCTGCCCCAGCAATTAGCAACAAAGATTGGTTACATTACAACCTATAAAAAGAACTTGTCATACACTTTCTCAAACACTTTCTTACTTGCCTTCCAGGGCTTCCCCCCTTTCCTAACTTTCTCCCAACATGTGCTCTGCCTTACCTCAATCTCTGTCATTTTTTCTTTGTATTCTATTATTCTATTATTCCTAATAGTAGGTTATGAAAGCTCAAGGCCCAGAATTTCATATCCCTTTCTTAGACACACATTTTTTAAAATAGCTAATCATAAGACTAAATACAAAATATATCCTGAAGCCCCCCCAAATTGGACCTCCTGCTCAAATCTCTCCCAGAAAATTCCAAATTGTTATGTCCAACTGCTTTCTCCCCACCTATATACACTTGATTATTGGAATTTCAAATTTACCATCTGTAAACTGAATCTAGATCTGCTCTCTTCATGAAAACTGATCACCCCTAAGTCTTTTCCAAATCAATCCATGTCAACCTCATTTTCCTACTTAAGCCAGAAACTCTTGGCAAACTTTGATTCTTCTTTATTTCATATTTCTTTTCTTTCTTTCCATGAATCCATCAGCAAATTCTATTGACTCTATTTGCAAATTATATTCAGAATCTGCCACTTTTTACCACCTCCATGCTACCTTCTACTATCTCAAGGTAAAGCTAACATATTTTCTCCTTGAGAGAATAGACTTAGCTAGTCACCCTATATTTGCTCTTGAAACTATAATTATTCTTACCTAGCAAGACCATAATTGTTCTCTGGTGAAATCTTAGTATAGTTTCCCATTTCACTTGTATCAGCCATGTTTCTCCAGAGAAACTGAACCCGTATAATAGCACCAATTGAAGACAGAACTGAACCAAAGTAGAGTTATTTATTTTGACAAAATGGCTCGTGCGATTGAGGGAACTGGTGGCTGAAATGGAAGGGGCAGCCTATCAGGCTGTAAACGCAGGCAGGAGTTGCTATTGCAGTCTTGAGATTAAATTTCTTCTCCTCTATTAAACTTCAGGTTTTGCTCTTTAGTTCTTTAATTTGCCTGGATGAGATCTATAAAATTACCCACATAATCTCCCTCAAAGTTGACTGACTATAAATGCTAACTACATCTACAAAATAAATTCACTATTGCTAAGTGAATGCTTGATTAAAAAGTCTAGCCAAAGCAACACTTAAAACTAATATAATCACATCACTCACAGTCAAAAATTCTTTAAATGGCCTAGCAAGACTCATATAATAGAACTCTATGTTAGATCGGACTTAATCTCCTTTCATTCTATTCACTCTGATCCAGCCACAGGGACCTCCTTGCATCTTCTCCACCCCATCCAGAATATACTTTCTTTAGGATTGTTTGATATTTATTTCCTCTGTAATATTTTTCCCAAAAGATTTGAAAGATCCCTTTTCATTTTGCTTAGATTTTCTTAAAATATCACCTCCCTTCATTCCTTTCCGGCTTTATTATCCTCCATAACACTCACCACAATCTGTATTTCTGCATTTGTTTTCTCATTGTCTTTCTCTGCCCACTAGCATGTTAGCTCCAAGAAGGCAGGAATTGTTATATATTTGCTGAGAACAGTGTGTAAAACATAGTAACTATTCATAACCGTCTTCTGAATTAATTCATATTTTTAAACATACCACAGGGACTTTCTACAATGAATACAATGAAGTATTTTGAATGCATGCACAGCGGGGTATGAGATTGTAATTTACAAGGTAGAGTCCAGTGTAGTTCAATCATTCAGTTCACTTCCTCTGTGGTCAAACCTTTCATGACTCCAATACACAGCCCTTTCCAACTGTAAAACTTGGGTATTGAATGAGAGTCCTTTTGTGAAATCTCATCTTATTCCTTCCCTTCATATCTAATTTTCCTTAAATGGGATTTCAAGAAATATTAGTGGTCAACAATTTGGAAAAATTTCCCAACTATGACAAAGGATAAGGACAGAGGAAGCATAAATGACACAAATTAAAGTAGACATGATGAAGGGACTTACTTATGCCAACAAATTAAGAATGCTTTCTCAGCTTCTGTTTACTCTCATTCCAATGTTATACGCATATTAGAGCACCAATAAATTCTCCCTCCATTCCCCTGCATCATTCTCAGATGAAGATCACAAAGTCATCAGATGGAAATGGAAAAAGAAAAAAGACTAATTTAATAACTTGTACATGGGGGCTCTACAGTGATTACACAGAACACACTTTTAGTCAGGAAGAACAGGGTTTAAATCCTAAATGAAGTAGAGAGCTGGGGCAGCCAGGAGAGAGGAAGGGCACTTCACAGGATGAAGGGGTAACTTCTTGTTTACTCTGAAGTGTCTCTCAGAGTTGACATTTCTACAGATAATCCTACACCTGGGCTCCTACACCTGATTAGTACTCTCCAATATTCATTATTCTAACTGGTAAAAGATATTGGCATTTTCTTCTTCAATTAGGGGAAGAGCACTTGCTTCTCCTTATCCTCTAGGGGCTTCATTGTTCTCAACCTGAAATAACCTGCCTGCCAGAACAGGGAAACTAGAGGAGACCAACTCTTGAGAGTCTCAGAGAGGCTACCTCTGAGAAGCTTAGTGTGATGTTTTGAGTGCCTTCGCATACACTATGGAAAAATTATCATAATTGCCTGACTGCTTTGAGGGAATACAACATACTTCAGGAACTGAAGACAGCCTTTATTAAATCTTTTATTAAAGCTTATGCAGTGCAGCATGAGGGAGTTAGGATCAGGAACAGGGTCTGTACCCTGCTTGCCCAGAAAAGGCTGGAGACACTATTTCAGCACCATTAATCCTGTATAATTAAGACACTGGAGTCTTTCCTTTGTTCCTTCCATGAGGTCACTTCCACCTGTACTGATCTCCTACCTCTGACTTCTTGCTGTGTCATAATGGACTCTATAGGGTTAGTTGAGAGCTGTTGTTAGCCTAGAGTGCTTTTATCCTCTAAATAGCCTAGAGAGTTTATTCTCCAAGGCTTTTCATCTAAAGTATACATTGGTACATGAGGGAGGACTGTCTTCTTAGAAATAAGGGCCGTCAACCTATCAGGTGTTCATACCTGGCCGACCTGTATCTCCAGTGAGAAAATTCTACTTTCTGCTTTATAATAGCTTGGTCTGCCTCAACCTGCCTCAACCTCAACCTTAATATTGTTCAATTAACATGGAGCCTCCTGAGGCTCACTAGGTTCTATCTACTGCCTAACACAAGAGACTTTGGTGGAAAGTTGAGCTCTTCATAAAGACACTGATTGGGGTTAATAAAATTAGCAGAATAGGGAGTTGATAGTAGGTTGTGCAGCTGAATCGGGGTGGGGAGGACCAGGGGAAGTCCCCCTTCTTGGGGATGCATGTAGTTGGATCTGTGCCATTATTGTATCCCCTTCTTATGGACGCACATGGTTGGAACCATGTGCACATGCCATGTGCGCTGGTGGATGGAGACTAGGTGCAAGGAAATCGCATGAGAAGAGATGGGAAGTGGGAAGTACACAGGGATTGTGGTCTTAGGGGATGAGAGAAGGAAGGAGAAAGGCAATGGGGAGAGAAGCAAGCAGTGTGCAGGTGGCTATAGGACTAACCTGGGGAGCAGCAGCGAGCTGCAGCAGGACAGGAAAGCAAAGCTTGAGAAGCAAAGCTTGAGAAGCAAAACTTGAGAAGATGGACTATGTGTTCCTAATTTACCTAACCTAGCTTGAAATTTTTATTTCTTAAAACTTGGTTTGAGATCTTAACTTTTTGGTGCCTTGTCTGGGACTTTTTCACTGTCTGAAGGTAGACAAACACCAAAAGAGAAGCAGAAGTGCCATGTTTGGGACCACACGCCTGGAGGCCCACAAGTATTACGCTATTTAATGTTTGCTTTGGAGCTTTCATCATCAAAACTTGAAAGTGATGCCAAAAGAGAAGCAGAAGCATCATGTTTTTTTGAACCATGCATTTGAAGGACTGCAAGTACACCTGAGAACTAAAGGGTAGTTTGGACAAGTGATGAGGTAACCAGGGTTCCCCTAGTCTTGGAGGCTGTTTATTTACTTTGTCATAAATAAGTTTTAGCACGGTCATTTAAAAATTTTGGTCTTGAGAATTGCAAAAAAGGCTGTGGGCTTGAAAGAACTTTGAAGGTATGAAAAGGTCAGATTTGAAAAGCAAAGATTTTTTTTTTTTTCTCTCTGGTGGAGGTGGGCGTGGAGGGGGGGGGAGGAAGAGTCCTAATGCAAGCAAACTGCAGCTTAGTGAAGGGTTTTTGCCCTTTTGCATCAGATTTAAAAGGTAATTTTTTTTTCCTAGTATAGAAAACTTGTAAGATTTAGTGAAGGCTTGCCCATTTTGCATCTGATTTCAGCATCACTCTCTTCCCCTCCATGCTTGAGGGCATTCTGCTCTCCTGGGTTTCTACATAATCTAGTTTCATATTTTAGTTCCCCCCCCCCCATATGGTCCCTGAGCACTTATTGTCTTCCTAGAATAAAGTGGTAATCATATATAAGTAATTATTTGGAACTACCTCAAAACCTGTAAATTCCATCATCAGGATCTTTCAAGTCTTAATGCAGCCAGGAAGTAGAATGCTATTTCTTTTTCTTTGGTATCGTAAATCTCAAGTAGGGCTTGGCCAGTATCATGCAGATATAATTTTCTTATATTATTGTTTCAGGGTCCAGGTGAAAAAAAATCAGTTTGAATACACCAGGGTGTAGTTGTTGGTCCCTTCATCAGGATACATAGTTTTCTTTCAAATTACTGTTTCAGGGTCCAGGTGAAAACAAAACCTAGATTGACTATGCCTGGATGTGGCTGATGGCCTCTTCATCATGATTCATAGTTTCCTTCAGAAAGATGGAAGGGGGTTGCATCAAAAGAGAAAATATGGCCTTTTGTGGTGTCTGGAATTGACAGGTCTCTGTTCTCAGAGGGGAGAAGGAGATAGCAGAAGGGATAAAAGGAAAAGGTGAGAGCAAAAATGGGATCTGACACTTTGGCTTCAGAAAACAAAGGGCTGGTAATTATTAAAGCACTTAAAGGCCCAGAGGTGGATGTAGGCAAAGAAGAGACATTCATGATGGATTGCTAAACTGCCTTTACAACAAGGAGAGGAGAACGTGAGAGAGATAGAGAGGCCTGAGTTGCATGTGTAAGTTGGATGTAGGGGGCTGCTTTCCCATCCTGCAAACTGGACATCATGTTTGCTTGTGGAATTATTTTGTATTTATTTCAGTGACTGCTGGTGCAAGACAAGGACACCACATGGTGGTTTGGACAGAAAAATACACTGGGTCTGAGGTAAAAGTTTTAACAGATTTCCATGGAAGTGGGATTCCATTCTGTTTAAGACTGCTGAGTGTGTGGACTCTAAGGTTTCTTTTACTTGTTTGTTTTCTTGTAAATAAACTTCCTGTGTTTACCTTCCCTTGAAAATTTGTTCTCTGGGCATCTACTTAAAGGCAAGTGGGAGAATCCTCATTGATTTAATAATCCCTTACCTGATAATATTAACTTCTCTTACAGAAAGTAATACTAGTCTCACTAATTGGCAGCTTCAGCAGCTCTTGGTGACCCACTTTTTCTTTTCCTTTCATACAGACACAGAATTATGAGTATTCATTATACATAAAATCTTAACTTGATATAGTCAGTACTTTACAAATTCTGACCACAATCAATATTAGAGGCTTGCACAATACCATAGTGCATTTTTTTCTTGCTCAGGAAACTTTCATTTTCTATGAAAAAGAAAGAGAAATCTTATATAATCGATATCTCAGAGGCTATGTTTCTCTAATCCTTTCAGCTATAAGGAAGGAACCATGTCAGTGATAATTATGGCATGATGAATTTTTACAGGGTTTTACTTTCACTAACTTAATAATAAATTTTAAACTATCCAGGAAAAAAGACATATACCTAAAATTCAAAAGTTCAGCTTAGTTCTAACTATAGCCACAGGCATAAATAAATTGGTGCTAATGCAAAAGAAATGCACAGAGACCAATTAGAGGAAAAATCCAAGAAAGAACATAGCAACAAAAGGCTTTAATTGAAGTTAATCTCACATCAGAGAAAAACCATCAAGTGAACAAGGCAAATTGAAATGGTCATTAACAATGCAAATGTACTTGACAAGTGAGTCTTAGCCTTTCAGACAATTCAGACCAATCCTTGAAAAATCTTCCTTCTGCATTTCCTTCACACTATTAAAAAATAAATAAAAAGGAAAATTGTGGGTTTTAAGATTATAAAAATAGATTGTTAATTTTAGATGATTTCTCACTTTCATCCTTGAAATTTAGAAGAGACTAGAAGAACAGCAAGATGATGATCACAAAGTGAAGACATGGGGTTCACCTCCTCTGTGTAACCATACCTAGACTGCAGACACTATGTCCACTGTCCAGCAGAGGAGGTCCAGAGAGCAGTGGAATAGGCCCAGGGGTAGACTGGGTGGATTTGGTAACACCTAAAGGCTGGGTGGGCCCACAAGCAGCAGAGTGGAATTGGCAAGTGACACGCGTTGGCACTGGCAGACACCAGAAAACTCTGGGGAGGGTCCAAGATAAACCTCCATCATAGTAGGCCCCTGAACCCCTCAGTGAGCATCAGGGTGAGTCTTGGAAGCAGCCTTTGTCCAGTCGGACCCAGAAGACCACAGTGAACTGATGATTAAAGTGAAATTATGTAAGAAAACCAACAAAACAGGGTACTTAACAAAACTTAGAAACAGGAGCAGCTGGCCCTTTAAACCCAGCTACTCCTTAGGTTATTCCCAGCCATGCGAGCAGTAGCAAGACCACACTAAACTTAAGAGGAGGCAAAAACAGATTTACTCATTAAAAAGACAGAAGAGACACAAGTCACTGAGGATATAAGGAACCTCTTTGGTAACCTTATCAACCAGTGCAGTCTTTCGTTCAAAAACTGCACATGGCTCCTAAGCCACATGTGTCTACAAGATGGTGGCCATCCAACCTTCAATCCAGATGAAGGAACCAAGATGTCACCATTGATCCTTCTTCAAAAGCAGGGTATTCAAATCCAAGGAAGAAACCAGGATGATGTTGTCAATTCTCCTCTAAAAGGCACAGCTCCAACATTCTTTCAGCTTCAACTCTAAAGTGACCCCAAACCAGCAAGACTCACTTGATACAACAGCAGCAACCACTTCAGACTTCTCATGATAAAAATAGCAACACCACAAGTTCCCTTCAGGTCTCCAAACAATTACCAAGCTTCACAGTTTCAAAGTTGAAACAGTTCTCAAGTACCATGTTTCTAAGTCAACTTACTCAAGTCACAAGTTTCTCCAAAATGCTTCCCTGGGCTCCATACCAACCTGGGCTGGGAATGGAAACCAACAGAGTAGCTTCCTTCCATGCCCTGCTGCTGCACATTGCAGCAGCTGCTACAAGATCTCCAGCCTCCTTGCTTCTCCTGCGCTCTCCGTTCTCCAGCTCGCTCACGTTCTCTCTCTCTCTCTTTCTCTCTCTCTCATCATGCTCCTTCTTAAATCCCCTCTCCCTGTTCCTCTTGCAAGAAGGCTTAACTTCCCTTCTCCAACTCTCTGCCCACCAAGGCACAATGGCTGCCATTCTAATGCAACACCACCATGCTGAAGGCCACAGACCTCCAATTTCACCACAGCACCCCTATCAAAAGCACTTTTGACTATAAATTTTAAAATTCCTAGTATGATACTAAGTAGTAAAATTCTACAAGTTGACATTGAAGAAATGGTTTGCTTTTGTTCTACTTGAGAAAATAAACCAAACATTTTACCAGAAGAGAGGCAAGCTATACCACATTGAAAAAGTCATAAAATATAAGGGCAAAAGACAGAAGGGAATGTGTCTGTATTACCAGAGAATGATCCCTGAAGTTTAATTGTAGGCTCTTATTTCAAGTAGCTGGAGGATTAAAAATAAATTATTTAACAATTTGTGCCTTAGTGCTTCACATGTGTTACAAGGGCTGAAAGGGAAGACTTTAGCCAAAAGCTGTCACAAGTTGTGCCATTACAGGGACACAGGTAAGAGCAAACAGCACCAGATGAGATGTCCTCAGGGCAAGAGAAAAAAAAAATCAAGAATCAGTGGGGGGTGGAGACTCTAATTAGGGATACAAAGAACTGTGGAAGTGACTTAGGAATTAGGCCAATTGCTGAAATTCCAGCATCTGGGGATTCAGCCACCCCAGGATTCAGCCACTCTGGGAAGACAGCCATTCCAGGGAAAAGAACAGTCAACCATTCCAGTCCCCACGATGCCAATTATTTTGACTGTTGTTATGGATCTCCAAGAGATGATGAGAGGTGAACACTGCTGGAAACTGAAGTGCAGACCTCCCAGAGACAGGGAAAGGTGAAAGCTGTTGAAGACCCCATCATGGCCTTTTCTTCAGGATACTTGTTCCAGGTTAGGAGAGGCAGGAAGATGCCAGTTTGTATGTATTTCACTTAGGACTTCAAAGCACTGGACAATAACTAGGATAACAGACCACTTGTGGCTTCAGTGACTCATTGTTCTCCTCATTTGTTAAATAAATACTACTATTGTTCACTGAACCTAAGTGGTCTTACAATAAAGTGTGCAGGTGGAGAATTCTGATGGTGACTGCAAACTATTGGGCACTGTCCTACGTCAGTATCAATGTCTCAGTACTGTCTTGTAAGTGAAGACTATGTCAATATCACAGATACGTTTTAAGGATGAAGCAGAAAAAAATCATGCCTTTACATTCCTATCATTGAACTTGGTGGAGGGTAATTGGTAAATAGTCACTTCTGTTTTCCTATTTCTTTAGGCTCTGCTATTATTATGCAAGGAGTTCCCTGTGCAAGGATGCATTCCATTATATGCTTAAAATGCACAACATTTGTATTCCTGAAGGTAATTCTGGCTTCAGGAGAGTTCCTGTAGAGCTATAACTCCTTTCATGATAATACTTATAAAATTGCTTGATGAACTGCCCAATAACAAATTAAAGAAATGGTCAAGTTTTGACAATTAAATTATACAAAGCTCCAAATGCCATAATCACAAAACTGAAAATAGATAATACAGGAATGCTAATTCAGCTAAAAGAGCATCACCAGGAAGATTTACCATCTGTGGGCTATCACAGAGGACTTAAATAATTCTCTGACTAGAGTTAGAGGTCAGTTTAATAAATAAAGAGCATATAGATCTTACAATGTAAATATAATTACCACCT
This sequence comes from Uropsilus gracilis, assembly GCA_004024945.1. NCBI lineage: Eukaryota > Metazoa > Chordata > Mammalia > Eulipotyphla > Talpidae > Uropsilus > Uropsilus gracilis. The sequence continues at coordinate 17,944 of PVHY01008359.1, forward strand.
CTTTTTCTAGTTCCTTTAGATCATTAAATAGTTCCTGACACCAGCTCCCTAAGCCAGCATTCAAAATCAAAAGGTTTCTGACCTAGCTGATAATATACAAATTACTTCAAACCTCAATTAAGCTGGAATATACAGAGCGTATTTATTAAAAATTGAATGCTAAATATTGAGGAGATAATACATTCCCTACAGAAACTAAAACAAGGCTAATTGAAAGAGCAATTATTCATCTGTAAATTGAAAGGAAGTATTTGTAATTGAGTGTAGGAAATACTCTTACCTAACACTGCATTTCTGGATTAACAACTCAACAAAACAAGCTTGTTTCTAGTAGAAAATCTTTCAATTACCAAACAAATGCGACATTACCAAAAATACAACAGGAATAGATTTTGGGGTAGAATGTGTGGTATTTATCAAAATGTATGTATTATGTTACAAAAGCTATAAAAATATCCCATGCATAAGGTTTATGCTATCATTAACTAGACACAAAAACTGCCAACTCCATCCAGAGGGTTTCATATTCATGAACAAAATTTAAGTACCTCAAAGCAACAATCATATGTCATAACATTGTCTCCTATGAGGAAATTAGTTTGCAGCTTCCACTCATGTTTTGATAAAATTTGAATTGAAATCAAAGAACTTTTATCGCCTTTAAATTTAAAATTATCACTACAGATCAGAGGCACACATGACAGTGTCAGTCAGGAAAAGGAGTTGCTGCTGAAGCACCAGAGAGCCATCTGGTGCAGGTGGCCAAAGGCTCTCCGATTTCATTGGTATGATTTCATCAGAGCTGTCAGAAAAAGAGTGGTCATGTTCCTATGGCCTTAGAAGACTGGGGCTTTAACGTCTTCCTGGATTGAATCTTGAGGGATTTGCGATGAGAGCCTTTAGTGATCTACAGCCTTAAATTTTTGAAGTTGGGAAAACTATTAAAATAAGAAGAATGTAAAATGGCAAGTGCCTTGATGTGAGGCCTTGGCAGTGTTATGGTGTTAAATGAAGCTAACCAATTTCCACTTTGTAGTTTTGATAGATGTCCAGAGGGCTTTTTGAAAGTAAAACAAAATGAAAGGAACAAAAGCTGAGTGATCATTTCATCAGGGGACCCTTGGTTTATACTGTAGTTCAATTTAAGCAAGTCAATATCAGAAAACTCAAAAAATACTAAAGAACTTCTTCTCAAAACTCATTTCATCTCTCATCCAAGAGCATACCCGAATGTACATTTCATCATATTCCTGAAGTTAGACTTCTCTTGTTTTCCCATTCAAGGGAAAACATTACTAAGTCTACCCTGGTCCACAGAGGTTTTAATACAATACAGTAATCCAAGGGCAAGTGCTTTACATACATCAGAGCTGGGGAAAATTGAATCAGTCAGTCAAAAAGTATTTTTTGAGCATCTATCATATATTGTGACTATGCTAAGTTCCAGAAATAAAAATAGTGTTCCAACAGGCATAGTTCCTGATTCGTGGAACTTACAGTCAATCTGTAGAAACAAACAAAAGAAACTAATTATTCATTTCAAACATGATATAAGCGTTGTGAAACAACAGAATGTTATAGGAGTACTAATAGATATAAGTGGGGCCTCAAAGCATGACTCTTATTGATTAGATTTATGAGCTGATTTTGAGGAATGAGTAGAATTCATATATCAAACAGCTGGGAACTAGGAGAAGGAAAAGGAACACAAAGGCCCCAGAGCGGACTAAAGTATTAAACATTTGAGAACTCAAAGCAAACCAGAATGGGTGTAGCCAGCAGTGAAAAGGGAATAACAGGACATGAGCAGAGGAAAAGTAGGCAAAGGCTAGATGCCAGCTTTGGAAGCTAACCCAAAGAATTTATCTTTACCCTAACAATGAGATGACTTTTTTTCTTTGTTCCACCCCACAATGAAAAGACTTTCATAGGTGTGGAGCAATATATTAATACAATCAGACCTATAGTCTTAATGGATACTTTTGACTTTAATATGTAGATTATTACATTTACATTTAATATATAGATTATTACATTTATTTCTCAAAGACACAAATTCCCTGCATTACATAGCAATAACAGAAGCAAAGTGAGTATGAGTTTAAACAAACAAACAAAAAAAACCCCATTAAACCTGAATTCAGAAAGTACAGCTGTATGACTTGACAAAATATCACAAATAGAATAACTGACTCAAATTATTTTCTATCTTTACCAAGAGAATGCAAACGGTATGATCATATTTATCACCTCTGTTTTTGTCATTAATTTATCCCTAGCACCTACAGCTATGGTCAACAATAGCAGATCCTTAATAAATGCCTAGCAAAATGAATGAATAAGCAAACAAATAAGCCAAAACAAAACAAAAAAAAAGTCTCTACTCACTTTAGATTTGGAGTGATCAGATTCCCTGTTATCTTCCTCATAATTTCCATTAATTCCACTTTTCTATAGATTTTTTTCTCTTTTTTTTTTTTTTTTTTTTTTTTTTTTTTTTTTTTTTTTTTTTTTTTTTTTGAGACTAGGTCTCGCTATTTTTGCCTGTGGAATCGAATCGCAGGCTTTCGTTGCCCGGGGTACCACAGACTCAAGCAATCCCCAGCCTCAGCTTCCCAGGTAGCTGGGATTATAGGCGTGCACCACCACGCCCAGCTATTTTTTTGGAACTAGGTCTTGCTATGGGCCCCAGGCGGGACTCGAACCACGATCCCTAGCCCTGGCCGCTTCATAGGCTGAAGCTTACAGGCAGGAGCCACCATGCCCGGCATTTTTTTTCTCTTCATGGCTCCTCCAAATTGAAGATATCAGAAGGCAGTAGAATTCTGTGTGAAGATGAGTGTAGTGCTGAGGCACCAAAAATTACGAATTTTCTGATCAAAAGATAAACATGAGAGCATAAAATACAAAGAGATAAAGCTGTCTTAGTGTGCTAAGTCATGCTTCTAATACGATCACAACTTAAAACCTCTGAATGTCTTGCTATGATCTGAATGTTGAAATCTAGTCCCCCTGGTAATGGTTTTAGAACACAGGCCCTTTGGAGATGATTAGATCTTGAGTCCTCCTTTGTGCCCTTATCAAAGAGGCCAGGGAGAGTTCCCTCACCCCTATAGCTTTGCAAGGTTATAATCAAAAGACAATCTAAGAAGCAAGTTATCACCAGAACGAATCTGCTGGCACCATAAACTTGTATTTCACAACCTCCAGAACTGTGAGAGATAAATATTTGTTGTTTATAAGCCAGGGTGTTTAATGTATTTTTGTAAAGGCAGTCTGAAAGGAAACAGACTCCTATCTTCAAATGTTCATTTTGAAAAATTCATATGAAAGATGGTCAGCTGAGAAAGTATTAAGCTCAATTGTGTATCTATTATAGCACAGTAAGAAGTGTCTTCTACAGAGTATTGCCATGCTCTAAGGGAAAGCATATGGGAAAGAAAGGTGTATAATATTGTTAGGGTGGTGGCTGAGCAGTTCTATGCCTCCAAGTTTTTCCCTGCAGCAATGCTAACTCTTTCTCGGTAGTCAGTGTTCCATCATTCCAGAAAGATGAGCTGTATGCATATACAACCTGTATGCATATATGCATATACAACCTCCACACACACACAGATCGTATCAAGAGGAAGAGAGAAAGAGGCAATGAGTGCATCCACTATAAGAGAACACAGACTGGTGAGATAGATTCCTTGGCTGTTGGTCTCTGGATTTTAGAACAGCACTTGTGCCTGGAAATCAGCTTTCAAGTCACCTCACAAAGTAAAAAAACTAAGAAAAAAAGACAAATTATTCAAAGGAGGGGGCTAATACAAAGACATTTTAGATGTCTAAGGGCTCAAAGTGTTTGCCCATGAGAGATATTTGTAAAAAATTATTGGGTAAGCTATCACAGAAAAGTAGGAAAGTAAATCCAGGTGGACAATTAGAATTCAATTTAAATATTCAATGTTATATGATTTCAATAAATACCGATTATTAAAACATTTAGCATATGTATGTGAAGGAAGGGAAAAGGTGTCCAAGGTGCAGGTCGATCATAGAAGTGGAAAATAAAGACTGCAAATTTCTTAGTCTTTTAGAGTATTTAGGTCTTTAGTGATATTAACCTTTTTTTAAAAAAGTATGTTTAACTATGTTTAAGTACACAGGGGAACATTACAAGAATGAAAATGGAAGTACATTTTCACTAAGAAGTACACAAACCATAAATAGAAAAATGCAAACTTGGTGCATCTAAAAAAAAATCTAACAATTTATACAGAAGAAACAATGAGATAGCATGGTATAGAAAACACAGGGCAGGGTAGCAGAATTTCAGAGGACATAGTAAACATACATGTTTACTTAGTTCATCCTTTAGCTTAGCTCATCTTTTAGAAGACATTTTCAAATTTGATAAAATCAACTAATTTTCTAACCGTATTCTATTTTAAAAGGACATGGCTCTTATAAAAAGGACACAAAAAAAGTTGAAAATAAAGGTAAAATCTAGCAAAATAAAGCTGGCTTTTCAATAGCACAAAAGAGAATTGGAAGCAAAAGCTGTAAAATAGACAGCTTTGAAGTGGGCTAAAATATTAATAAGCCAACATTCCAGTAGTAAGATATAAAAATCATAAAATTTAAACATCTAACAAAGTAATTTAAAAACTTATAAAAGAAAAACTGGTATTCCCAAGAATTGAATAAACCCATAACTCACAGTAAGAAAATATGACATATACCGATAGAAATGAACAGATTAAAAACACCCCCCCAAAAAAAATACAGAAACCTTGAAAGACATATTAATTTTACCTAACACACACACACACACACACACAACTGCATAAAAGCTAGCATTCTTTTTTCAACACATTTATGCAAAAGTTGATTTATACCAGACTATAAAGAAAATCTCAACAATTTTCAAGTTAATTGATATTTTACTAACTGGTCATACAGAAAAAAATAGAAATCAACAATAAAAAAATAGTAACAAAAACCCATAAATCTTAAAATTAAGACCCACATTAATAGTCATTCCATTACATGGAAAATTAAATGCTAAAGTTGTTTTTATATTTTGGACACTAATCCTTCTCAGTGAGTTGCGCTAGTTGCAAAGTGATAGGGTCAGCATACTGACATTAATTTAAAATTTGGGGTTGCGAAGCAATGTTATTTATTTTATGCAATATGTGCGTATGTACATATACAACACAGACAGGGGCACATAGGATTCATTTGGGCACAGTCTCCAGGACAGAAATTGTCTATGATTTGGGAGGAAGTCTGTGCTGACTCCTTTATTGTTATAATTTTGTCTTCTAGCTATTAAAACAGAGGTGTGACCCAACAATAGATATGTTAGCAATCTTTCTTTTGTGTATTTATATTTCATTCAATTCATTGTAACCATGTGTATAGTTTTCATTTTAGAAGCTTTCACTTCCTTGCATAAATTTGTTTTTAGGCATTTTTTTTAAATAAGGAGATAGTTTAATTTATTTGTTTGTTTCATTAAGGTATTGTTGGTTTACAACACTGCATATGAAAGCTCTGTTGCTTGAAATTTGCTGTTTTTTTCTCCAGAGAAATTGTATTACATGAAAGTTAATCAGTATCTCCATTTTATTTTGTATATTTTTGGTTTATAAATCTTATTTTAGCTTGAAAATTAAGAGTTAATCTATCAAAAAGATTTACAATTATAGCCACATTCTCAATGTTAAAAACTCAATCACAAATTTAAAAAAATTTATTTGTGCCTTTCAATTTGAAGTACAATTTAAATTAAATTAAATTTAATTTAAAACAGTGAAAATTTTAAATTTAATTTAATTTAATTTAATTTTAATTTAAATTTAAAACAGTGAAAATCTGCAGGAATAATATGTTGCATTCAGATTCCCCCAATTTTTTTTGGTAATTTTCTCTATTACTTTCCCTGTATATCTGAGACTTGGTTGTCTTTTACCCCTAAATACTTCAATGTGTTTTTTTTCTTTTAAGTGGACAGGGGCTAGAGGTAAGGACATTGTCTTATTTAACTAAAACAAAGTTGTCAAAATCTGGAAAAAAAAAGAGAGAGTGAAAGAAAATTAAATGCAAATCACAGACTAGTTATCACATACATCCCCAGGGAAACATGTACAAAGATGTTTAGCTAATCATTGTTTTAAACAACAAATAAAATTTTGGTGAAAAATCTGTTCTTCAATAGGATAAATAAAGTTGTTTATTTATGAGACATGAGACATTTATACCTTGGAACCAGTTATACCTGTAGATATTACCATGGATAAATGCTCAAAACATGTTATATATATATTGATTGTGTACAAATACACTCACACATGTATACACAACCCCATAGAAAAATATATGTGACAAAAACATAGCAAAGTGATATGGAAAAGAAACATTTAGCTTCATCAACAAAGAGGACTTTATATTTTTAATAAAAGACTCTTCTCTAAATTTTGTGATAGATGAGGCATCTCTGAGCTGAAATTTCAAGTGTAGCCCTGAATTAAGTGAGGAAGATGGCTGTGAAGAGCACAGGGAGAAGTGTGTGTCAGATGGAATAAAATACACCATGACTCTGAGGTCAGCTTCCTACTAGAAGAATTGTGAAGGAGAGAAGTGAGCAGGTGAGCAGGACTTAATTTAGGATTGTGGGCTTCAAAGGAATATGAATTTTTTACTAAAAGTTATAGGAAATAATTGGTGTATTCTGAGCAAGGAAGGAACATATTTACATTTTGGTTTTCATTAATAAAACTTTTTTTTAAATAAATTTAGCTCCAACTACTATTATAAGAAATAATATAGACAGATCCTATGTACTTTTACCCAATTTTCCCTCAGGATAACATCTAGCAAAGTGAGGATTTTTTTTTTCAATACATTTCTCAATATTTTCCCAGACTGCAATTTCTATTATCCTATTTTCAACTTCATTAATTTTTTTGTCTTTCACTATTCTTTGAATGTTGAGTACATTCACTAAAGTTGTTTTGGATACTGAAACTTTAAATTTCCATTTGGTTTTTCTATTTGTTTTCTGAGACCTTTCCCCATTTTTAGCATGTTAGTAGCTGCTCACTGAATCATTTCCAAGATGGTTGCTTTAAACTCTTTTGCAGATTACTATAGCATCTTTGGCTGTTAGGTGTTGGAATCTATTGATTGGTTTTTCTTTTAGTTTAAGAGCTTCTTTGTTCCTGATATGACCGGTTTTTTTACTGATATATAAACAACATAGAGCTTAGGATATGCTTTGTTCTATTTAATATGTCCACTTTATCTGGCCTTCTTTGAAACCAATCAAGCAGATAAAGGAAAGACAAACTTCTTATTACCAGATGAAGCTAGATGTCCAGGTTCCCTGCTCATCCTTCACTTATACCCAAAGTGGAGGCTACTTGTTACTGTTGAGGAGGGATTAGAGTTTCCACCTTCCAGCAGCGCAATATTAATAATAACTGCTGGCAAGGAGATACCTTACCCTTATCTTGCTATTGCTCCCAAGTTAGCCTCTACTGGTATTAACAGGGTTTCCTACATCTCAGGGCATCCAAAACAGCCCCATTAGAAATCTGGAGCCACCGTATATTCAAAGTCAATTTCTTCTTACATACATAGTCTTTTGTGTATGCCAAACTTGGCTTTGACATGCCCCATAAAAGGATCTGAAAACCAAAAGTTACAGGGAGCTCAGCTCATTACCAGGCAAGCACTTTCCTGAGGCAGGTCTTAAAATATGCTAATAGGTATGTAAAAACACTAAATTTATTTTACATCCATAAAACTCATACTGGAATATTCATCCTCAGCTGTGGATTCCTATCTTACTATTTAATTTAATGAAACTAAAGGCATCTGAATAAAAAGTTGCAAAATTTATAATAAACAACTGCATGTCAAGACAATTTATTATTGGTACACCGTATGCCTGTGGATGTAATTTTATGTAGCTTAGATGTAAACATCTAGAACTTTCATACCTTAAGGATTATCTAGTCTGCCATTACTCCTCCTGAGATGACTTCTCTGAACAGTCACAAGAATTATTAAGGAACTTAATACTCTCTTCTGCTAAGACCGATACTGAAAATTTAATGTTCTGGATATCTAGCAGTCTAATTGACAAGCTAAGGAAAGTCAACGTAGCCCAATAACTCCATATTTCTTCAAAGACACAGGTTGCAAGAAGGAAAATCAGGCAATCAGGCTATCCTTCGGTAAAACCCAGAAACCTGCTGGAGATAAATATCCAGTGAATCCTCCTCTATTTCCTTCTTACACATAAGGGGAGACCTTTGAGGGATGCTGCAGCTGTATTTGGCCATTCTAGCTAAGACCATTTGGACCATTCTAGCTAAGACCCTCCTGCCTCCTCCCTATATGTTCAACCTTCTTTCAGGACCTAAACAAGCACTTCTGAGAATCTACCTTCCTAAGGTTGCATACATTCATATAAACAAACCTATCCTGCAGTATGGTCAAAAGCGGTTTTTTGCAGATGTGGATAGAGAAGTCTAATAATTCAAACTTGACCTTGACCTTCCACGTAATAGTAACAGTATGTTTATCAAAGTAGAAAATAGAGTATATTTCATTTAATAATTTGCCAGTTTGCTTTGTGATTTTTTTCAAATATTTACACAAATGACAAAGCGATTATTTGTACAAACCTTTGGTTATATGTAAGTAGTCTTAGGGTCTTACAAATATTAGAATTAGAGTCTAAGCTGAATCTATGTTAAATAAGAGTAAAAGGTCACAATTACTTGGAAATTATGAAATGAAAGAATCTGGTCCCAAAGAGAGAGACAGGATAAAAGATTCCTATTATATATCTTTAAGTCTCTGAGAACACAAGACAATTAAGAAAGGAAGAAATGGAGAACCTGTAGATCATAAAATGCTTAAAAATCATGAAATAATCTTCTTTAAAGAGGCTTCCTTCACCACCCACCAAAATAACCAGGTGTTCCCACTTGCATATCCTAGAACTATATTAAAATTATGTACATGTCTGCATCCCACCCACCTGACTGAGTTCCAGAAAGGAAATTGAATTAAGCTGCTTTTACACTTATCCTGGAGAATCTAAATTAATGTCTAGTAAGTAAGTGTTCAATTAACATATTTTGAATGACTAAATCAAATGTGAAAAAGATATTTTACCTTATCTGTGGGATTATGGAAAATGGAAAACAATATTTCCAAATCTTCATTCACTGGCTAATTTGAGGAAATCTTTCCTGAAAACATGAACAGGAAAAGGTAATAGGGACATGTAAACTTGATAAATCAAAGAATCAAACTCTGAGTTAAAAAGTCACAGTATTTTGCTAATTAGACACATATTTTCCAGATAAGATTTGTGAATCTGATAAAGACAAGATTAGGGCCATTTATTCCAGTATTCCCAGAAGGCAGTATCTAGAATATTGGATGCTCCAAGTTTGATGAGTGACTAGATAGATTCTTTTCTTTTCTTTTCTTTCTTTTTTTATTTTTTTTTTTGAGACTAGGTCTCACTATTTTTGCCTGTGGAACCCCATGCTCACATTGCCTGGGGTACTACAGACTCAAGCAATCCCCAGCCTCAGTTTCCCAGGTAGCTGGGATTACAGGTGCGTACCACCATGCTCAGCTATTTTGGGGGGACTAGGTCTCGCTACATGCCCCCAGCGGGACTTGAACTTTGATCCCTGGCCCCAGCCGTGGTTTCCTAGGCTGCTGCTTACAGGCACACCACCATGCCTGGACTAGATTGATACTTTTCAAGAGAAAAGTTTCAGTGTTAATATGATCATTGTTACTAATACATGCTCTAGCAAGAAATTCAATCAGATTATTGAGATTCAATCAGAAGATTTATTTTGTCTATGTAATTGTTATTTTTAAAAGTATTGAACTGTAAAGTCCATAGTGGTGGGTCATGTAAATATTTAGAAATGGTACAGGGTACAAAGGTTATATTTGTTTATTAAATCATGTGTAGAAAATATATCATTTCATTAACATACAACTTCTTAACAAAGCTCCCAATATTTACAGCTTAAAACCACAGCATCAATTACCTCTCGTGCTTTCTATGGCCAGGTATTTGACCAGACTAGGAGAAAATTGGGAAGAACTTGTATGTGCTCTATAATGTTTGGTGCGCATCAGAAAAGACTTGGAGACTGGAAGTGATTAGATGACTAGAGGTCAAATCACCTCAAAGCTCATTCATTTGCACTTGGAAGTTGCTATGGACTACTGACTGGGACCTCAGCTATAGTTTAGTGATGCTATCTTATGAAATACTAAGCTAAGTTTTTATAGTTTTTGTTTATTTAGAGCATAGTGAGTGGGTTCTGACAAAAAGCATTCCAAAAATATGTGGCAGAAGTTCATCCACCATTTGCAAGCTAAATTCAGAAGTCAAATAGCTTCATAGCTTCACTTCTACAACAACCACAGATCCCCCCCCCCCCCCAGATTCTAGGTAAAAGCAATAACATTATAAGAACAGTCCAAAGGACAGGAGACTCCATTTTTGTACTAACAAGGAAAATCCAATCTCCTCAAGATCACCTCCATTCTCACCTTCAAAAATACCAAGTCTCGTTTCATTTCAGCATCAGCCATGGGAATCAGCTAAATGAGGTGGACAGAGCTCAAAGGTAAGATTTCCCAAATACAATTCCTGAAACAGTGTCTTTGCTTTAAATTATATGGGTCGTACCAAAACTCCTTTTCGAAAATGGAAAAGCAATCACAACAATCACTAGTCAGCGGCAACTCTGATGCCTATGGTCAGTTCCTTAATTAAAATATAGTCCTGCTTCCTAGGACTGATTCTCCAGGACTCTTGATTCTGTCCTCTGAATTATTTTCTCTTTTTTGGGGTGTTTGTATCAGCCCATGTTTGCATTCATTTTTTCAAGATGTATCCTGCTAATAGCAGTGGAAGCACAATCTCTTTTTGTTACCCTTTTTGTACTTTTCAATCCAATTTGATGGTGATTCCATAAGTGAAAATTATCTCAGAAAATTCTGCAGGAATGTCTACTTGTCTTTTTGCTGTCATTTGGCAAAGGTCATAACTACAGATCTCTTGGAGATGAGCCTCTGTCTACCCTGGCCTCCTTGAAAGCTTGTGATAGTTAATGCATCTAGGAATCACAGAAGCCCTACTGGGTAACAAGATCTATGAGGCACACCCTTGAGATCCTTATGGTTAGTAGCTGAGACCAGCTTGGGTTATCAATCACAAGACCTACATATATCCTCCCCAGCCCTCTCCATGTTACAGTATGTCCTCATGGCAGAGTAACTATGTTCAAAGAACAAACTTCATTGCCTTTAATGTGACTTTGGAAGTCACATATTATGATTTCTACTTTCATTGTAGATACACCCAAATTCAAGGAAAGATAACACAGACAACTGTCCCTCCTTGCCCCAAGCCTCAGTGGGAGACGATACTATAACATGTTGAAAGATATGCAGGTAGGATGTGTTACAACTAGTTTGGGAAATACAATCTGCAACACTTATTATTAAAGAAAGAAAATGAGGATATTCCTGCACATATGCCTACAAAATTTAAGGTCTAGTGATATCTCAAGTCTCATATCTTAAGAATCATTATTTGATATGCAAACTTATTTTCTGATTTTAGTGATTAAAAAGATTTATAGCTCCTTTATCAAATATCCCTTTGCTATAAATAGAGTAGAGCAGAGATAATTTGTCTAAGTCACTGAACTAATTTATAGTTTTTATGTCCTAGTAAAGCTCTCTTCCCATTATATAGCCTTTTATATTGAACTACTTAAATGCTGTCCTCACCCTCTATCATGGTATCCATAATGATCATCAATAATAATACCCATCAACAACAATACTTCCATTCTCTAGAAGTTGAAACTTTAGAAATATAGATAACTTCCTTTTTTTTTAATAAACTCTATTCATAGAGCTCTATGTGGAAGTTGCAGGAACCTTTAAATATTATAATAAGCATGCAGCTCAACCAAGACCTCAGGTGTGTTAGGCTGACATCTCCATTTACAGTGTCAGAGGCATACAAGGCAAAAACATAATTACTCTAAATGTGCTTTTAGACATTTATTGACCTTAAGAGTTCAGAGTCTATAATGTTCCTCTCCTCCAAAACTAATCACCAACACTTCATAACTTGAATGCTGACAAATTTCTACTCAGTTGCTTTCAAAGTTTGAATAATTATATTTAAGACACTTTCTTCTGGAATGTTTGATGTATTTTGGAGACCAGTGTAGAAGTCTAAATTTAAAGGCATTCATTTGTCAATGAAATATTTTTAAATGTCTAATTTCTGAAAATAGTGATACATGGATAATGAATGCAGACAAAATTCATTATCATTCTTTACTTACTGCCTTTGGTCTTTAGAATGTCACATGCTACTTCTCACTCAAAACTGTGCATTAAATGGGCCTGAGATCATACTATAATCTGCAAGTAAATATTTAAATTTAAGAACTTGGAAATAAATAAAAATCAAATATTTGTCTTCAATAACTTCATCTACATACTTATTGTTATTTGCCCATAACACTAGACTATGAACCTATTTTTCAAAAATGTTATCCATAACCTTTTATTTACTTTAAAAATGAAACAGATGCAAAAGGTATACACCTACACCATTACATACATAATGTAAATGAACATAAGTCATCTATTGTGCCTATCTAGACAGTATCTACCACAGAATAATTTTTGGTCCTACAACAAAATTAAGAAAAATTATTTACTTCATGGGGGAAAACCATCTAATCTGTTCTATGATCTACTCACAAAAAATGCTTCAAGTCCTAAGGAAAGGCAACATTTAAAAATGAAGAAATTATGAAGTAAATTGATTACTCTGGAGGAAAGTAAAGGACAATCATCAAACCTTAAACAATATGTCTACAAAATATGAATCTTAAAATCAAAATATAAAATTTTTATGTATAGAAGTACAGATTCTTATTATTTCTTTGTAAAGAACTGATTCAGACTGATAAAAATCATCAATAACATTCCCAGAAATGAAAAAATAAGAGATAATTGAAGAAATACAAAATATATATAATAAACATTTGACTAACGTTTCACTTAATTGACAATCATTAGCATGTAAACTAAATCACTGTAATTCAATCTTAACTCATAAATCTGCTATGATAAAAACAACCAGACCATCTAGGTCTGGCTGTGGTGCAGTGAAGCAAAGCCCTCCCCACAGCAGGTAAGTCTACACTGGTATCATTTATAAGAAGAATAAACCAGATACTAGTTGCTTGAGAAGGATCCAAAACTTTTGACCACGTAATTCTGCTTCTCAAGTTCTGACTTAAGGAATTAAAATTTAAAGAAGATAAAAATTTATGCCAATGACATTTAATATCATACTATAACCAATAAAGCATTGGCCACAAATCAATATTCAACTTTAGAAAATTATTGAATACAATCCTGACATAGTTGCATAAAGACTTTATAAAAATTTTTATTAATATGGTGCACAAATACACAAATATTTATTATATTCTCAACTACATAAAAATACATCAAAGAAATCTGGAACACAAAGTTCCAAAAATGTAATAGTAATTCTAGCTTTAAAAAAATATTAGGAGCAATATTCATTTTTGCGTTCTGTTTTCAAAAAAATTACCTACTATAAGAAAAATGAACAAGGAGGGAAACATTTGAAAATGTTACAGGGGGAAAAATATTAGCTTCTGGCAAGTGTTAGTATAAAATAAGGAAAAGTAATTTCAAAAATTTGGCCAAAAAACTCATTCTCTTTCACATAAAGATTCAATAACTGACTCATTTCTGAAATTCTGTGCAAGTGTTTCTTTTCTAAACATCCATATTATTCTTTTTAAAACACTATAATCATTATAGAGCTAGTTATTTTCCTTCCATTCTACTCTACCAAGAGAAACAGGGTCAAGTGTCATTCTGAGAAAAATAATCATCTTATTCTATTTCCTTAACACAATTATTTGTTTTGCCCACTGCTGTATTTATTTTCATCTTTTTAACATGGTTGATAATAAATGCTCTGTGCAAGATGCTGCCACATTTTTTTCTTAAAAAATGGGTATGATATAGACTATATGAAAACATTTTAAAAGAATTAGTATAATGATAAGGAAAAAAGTTGGATAGTTAATGCAGAATAAAAGTTTTCAAATTACTGAAAATTTAAAAGTAAAAGTAAGTTAGTCAATGCTTTTATCTTAAATTATGGATTCTAGTAAAATTCTGGGTTTTAAAACATAACAATGATGAGCATAACAAGAAATGTGGCCAGGGAAACGCTTTTTCCTGCAAGGAAAATAGAGCTAATTGTGTGTATAGAGGTAATGTCAATAAAATTATCAGTTGAAGTGATTCTCATTATATCTTTTGTCAAAGCAAACTATTCTTTGGTGTTTTTTGTTTGTGAGAAAAGAAGGTTTATTCTTTTGTGCTAATTCTTGAACAAATCTATTCTTTCTGCTATAAATAGCTGCCTACCAATAAGTAACTGAGTCACTGATGTGTAGAAGTATATTTCACCAGTTCCCTGGCCACACTGCAGGTCTGAAGTCTTCACAGAAGGGGATGATGTAGATGTCATCCTCTACTTCTCATCAGGAAATCAATTCTCCTTCAGAAATCTTGAATACCCTAACATCAGTTATTACCCAAATATGCTGGCCTATCTCTAACATAATTGTATCACTTCTAAATTACAGAATACTTTTAATATTCTTGCATCTCTGTGCTACAAACACAATATGTCTTGGTTTTTTAGAGTAAAACTATGAATTAACGTTTTGAAAAATGTATTTTAAAAATCTTCCCAAAGTGGGATTAAATGTCTGTTTGTACTCTCACAAGAGGACGATAATATTTGAGGAAATTGCAGACTGATTCCTATGAATATGCACACACTTTGCCTGAAATATAAGCCTATAAAATGTCAAGGAGGCCCAGAAGATTAAAATCAATTCTGTCAAACTTAAATCCTGCAAGGGACAAAAGACAGAAGACTAGCTAGTGGATGACCTAGTGATTTGATCTAGTAATGCATGTAAAGTTAAATCTCATCAAGTTTTAGAATAATTCATCTTGATATTCCTTATCTACTATTCACTACTGGGAACTAAGATTCTGAATGCTGGGGGCTACATCTTTCCCACCAGCTAGAATACTGTCACCTACAAAGAGCTTAAAATCCTTTGTGCCTTATTAGTGATAATTTAATTAAACTATTTTAATTGTTTTTCCAAAGCTGAACATTGATTAGACCTCTGATACTGTAAAAACTAGTTCAAGTCACTAATATAGTAAACATAGTAAATTTAGTAAAATACATTTCTGTGAACTGTTCTCTGATACTGTAAAAACTAGTTCAAGTCACTAATATAGTAAACATAGTAAATTTAGTAAAATACATTTCTGTGAACTGTTCATTTTACTTTTTAAATAATATATAAAAGTTAATTAAAATCATTTCAGATACACATAATACACTTTTTCCTTGAGCAAAATTAAGATATTATATGCTTCCTTCTTTTTATAAATATGTGTCTATATATAACATAACAGATAATATTATAGAATATACTAATATGTGTATTACATAATTCTATATATTCTACAAAACTATATTTTTGTATGTAAAATACTTTTTTGCTATCCATGTAAAAGAATATGTTATTTTACATCATATGTATTTGCAAATCCATAAACATTTCAATAACGAGGTAAGAATATACTATTACTACTGAGAATAAACTTTTTTTTTCCTTTTTCAGGTTTTAGTCATTTTTCTTTCATCTTCCATGATTCACTCATACCAACAATATTTGCTGTAACACTTTATTGCTTTCCTTTGCTGCACTGCAATCCTATTTTCACCCTAGCAATGAATTTTGATGCTGCTTGACAGAATAGCTAATATAAGATAAGCTAATGTCTATGACTCACATGCGGCCATCTTTAGCCTTCTGGAGAATCCAAGTGCACTTTTGGCCTTAGAAATGAAATAGTCTTGTAGAAAAGAATGTTTACTATGCCCGGGAGAAAAAAACAAATAATTTGTTAGAGATCTCTAGATAGAATACTATCACCCCCAGTTTCCAGTGTAAAAATGGCAGATCAAAACAATCCTGTTGTAAAAGGAAAAATCATAGTGGGAATATTTCATTTGAAAATAAAAGGTTCTCATTTCAAAAGGTTGCTTTCTTTAGGTCATTCCATGAAAAGAAAATTGATAGGAAATACATAGCATTCAGAATCTTAGCTCCTAGCAGTCAGAAGAAGAAAAGCAATTTCAACATGAATTATTCTAAAATTATGTAAGATTTAACTTTGCAAGTGATACTAGATCAAGTTACTTAACCTCCATGAACTCCCTGTGACTTCTTTTGAAACTGAGATTGATCACAGTAACATATATTACATGGTTTATGGGAGCTAAATTGGTAAACTTACCTGATACCATCTTTTAAAAACTACAAAATCTTCTAAAAAGTCATTTGCCACATATCCAAACTCTCACTATATAATTATTTCTAAATTAGCTTGTATATTAAAAAATTAAATTTTGAAATTTATTTTGCCTTCGTGTACAATTATTTTTTTCTGTTAAATTCATATTTTTTTCTGCTATATCCCTATTTTTTATAGAAGTGAATATTCAATGTCCCCTTAAAATCTTTAATATCCTAACCTGAAAGTTTAATTACAAATCACGTGTCCCCATAAGCTCCTACATAAAAATCTCTTTGACTTGCTTATCAGATGAATAATAATTGTAGAATTTCCTCTGTAGATCCAGATCTAGAGGGGTCCAACAATGTGGGTTTTTTTTTTTTTTTTTCATTAGAATTAATGGCGTGGATGTGGAGAGAAAGGAACAATCTTACACTGCCGGTGGGAATGTAAACTTGTCCAGCCACTATGGAAAGCAGTATGGAGAACCT